>BJCO01001618.1:0-12387 GCA_018326465.1 Flaveria floridana
TTTTGTCAACACCTTCTGTCACTTACTTTTAGATGATTTGGCTGCCTCAATTTGTGATAGGATTCATAATTTCAACTTTGAAACAGCAAAAAAGTAATGCTATTGATGATGAAAAATAATTGCACAAATTTGCTTAAACAATTTGTTCGAAAATTGTACAAAGTGCGCTATGCAGAAGAACATAACCTAATTTGCTCGCATTTCTAACGAAATTGCAGTGATTTCTATAAATATACTCAAAACATGACTTGTCGATTCAATATCACATCAGTTCATATTCTCGTAAGAAATCATATATTAACGTAGAGAAAACAAACATCGGTAGAATTAGAACGAAATCATACCTCATCCTTTTGATGTTCCATGTTAATAAGATTCAATTGCATACCAAAAGAAACGATATAAACCACTCGCTGAATTCAATTAAAACACCATTGCATAACCGCCTTCCATGCCAGTTCTGCAAGTATCATAGAAGCCCCTAAAATAGGGTAGAAAACTGCAGGGATGTATCAGTATAAAAACAAAAATCAGAAGTAATTCATCTGGTAGATGTTTTTAGCATAAAATAGATACCTATGATCACTTAAGATGTATTCTTACCATTTAAACATGAGAGCATCATCACCCACCAAAGAAAATGAAACTGGAAATAATACGCTCCTTTTAAGATTATTGAAAGATAGGCACCTTGTAAGTTAAGATTTTATGGATTACAAAAATATGAGGATATCTCTTGAGGTATTATAATTTGACAAAAGAGAAAATAACGACTTGCATCTATTTCTAATGGTTTCAGAATGAAAGCATTATCATCGTTACCAGCAACTTGAACTCTCGAAGCATATGCAAAGAAAACAAAACATGTTTGTTCTCACATGATAAAAATAACATTATGAAAACAAGCCATAAAATGAAATGACCAAACAAGATTTAATAAAAAAGTTATCAACACCTGTGAAAATGAAATGACCAAACAAGATTTAATAAAAAAGGATAGTTTTTGTATATATGGACATGAAATCATGTCTGTTTCTTACTTTTATTGGAGCATTTTCAGAACTACATGTTTCTATTTTATAAAAGGACAAGAGGACGAAAAGACTTGTTTATCCAAATACAACAAGACAATAAAAAAAGGTGTTGTGTTATAACAAGATAGTAATTATGCAAGAAATTAAAAAAAAAAAACTTAGAATCAAGAAGTTCTAGCAATCAAGCTATAAGCTATAAGCCCTAGAAATACAACCAGGCATGTTTACTCACCAAACTTATTACTTGTTGTGCCATGATTTTCTCAATTGCATTACCAGCAAGCCTATAAACATCAAGTGAATGCTCAAACCACGAGTGTACTGCTCCAGGATATATGCTAATCCTGTCACAAAAAAAAGAACTGGTGTGCTCAATTTTGTATATAAATCAAAGGGGGAAGGGCTAGAATTAACATAATTACAGAACTTGTTTTGCCCTCAATTAGTTTTTCTTGAAGAAAGTACTGAGGTATAGTCACATGACAAATCATAACAGAAATTCTTCCATATTTATAAATTGTTTTTGCTCTAGAAAAGAATTTTTTCCATACTATAAAGGAATGTCAACAAAAGGTTAATGATATTTCTTTTCCAAAAGTAATATTTCCAATTTTCCAGCCATAGTAAACTCAATCAACCATGCCACTATTCACTTCATTGCATGGTGGACCCCACTAAATCTGCCACTGATGTGACCTGGGATCGTCCGTTAACTTTCTTCTATTGCGATGGTGAACTTCATAAAAGAAACAGATCAGAGAAAGAGATTGTGAACTTGAAGTGGCATGAGTCGACGGCAACGGCATCAGTTCTTCCTCTTCGATGAGAGAGGTTGTGCTCTGAAAAGTGATGAAATGATAAGACTGTGGACACATATTAAACACATAGAGCTGCATAAGAGTCTTGAACATGTGTGTTCATTAACAGGGTGTAAATTACTGTACATCCAGTTGGTAAATGTATGTATATAAATACCATTAATCACAGCATGTCTCGAATACTGCTTGATGGCGGTAGATATAGCTCCTACCATGTTTCAACCAAAAAATGGTACAGCGTTAATGTCTTCGTTGCTATAGATAGCATTCACAAGGTACTGTCTCAAAGAGATAAAGAGAAAGTATTAGTGGAGTAATACAAAAGCTCAGTATAAAAACAAAAATATGAAGTAATTCATCTAGTAAATTTTCTTACATAAAAAAGTTACCTGTGATCACTCAAGATATATTCTTACCATTTAGACAACTGAAAGCATCATCACTCACCAAAGAAAATGACACCGGAAACAATATGCTCCATCCATGATTAATAAAACATATGCAACTTGTAAGTTCTATGGATTACAAAAATATGAGGATATTGAAAAAAGTGAAAACAACAACCCGCATCTTTACTGATGGCTTCAGAATGAAAGTATTATCATTGGTAACAACTACTGGAAGCATATGCAAAGAAAACAAAACATGCTGGTTCTCATAGGGTAAATTATTATTATGAAAACAAGCCAATCAATTAAGTTTTTATAATATGTTACAGGTCTACTAGGACATTGCAGGGAATCTAATATTGGAAAACATACCCACGAGATCATTGACGAGAAATTGAAGCTTCAACATGGTGCATTGGCAAACACTCCCCTGACGAGTGCTCCTAATTGCTTAAGCTCATCAGCTTTATTAGTATCAATGTCTTTATTATTGAACAGAGATTTAGAAGGCTGTACTATAACATTTAAAAATACAATATGGTTGACTTTTCACAATGATGGACTTGTATGACTGTTAATAATACAACATAAACAAAGTTGGTTGAAATTGACACACTTGCTTTTTGTTGGATAAGAAGTTAGCGTACCTCAGATGAGTTAACGCTGGATTAGAAAACCACATTTCAAGAGAAGAGAAAATAATAACTAAAAACCCTGCGATGCAAGAAAATGGGAAATAAATACTAAATCTTGCAATTATATTTAAGTGGATAAGTGGATTACCTTTTCACTTTCCAAAGCAACTTTGACATTGCTGACAGATTAACCTTCTTCTCTTAAACTAAAGCAACCAGATTTTAGAATCAGAAGTAACTATCACTAGCTGTGTACCTTAGAAACTGAAACTAAATATAAAAAAAAATGCTGAAAAACCTGTGAACAAATGCAACCTTGTGTAGTCATATATTTGAGATGCTCCAGCTTATCCTTAGCAAATTAGTAAACTCATTGCACATCAGCTGCAAAAAATAATGAAAGCAAATTAGTAAATGAGATTCAACTTAAGGCTCCAACTACTCGATGTTTACGTACTTGATTATAATTAAACAAAACTCTGGTATATGTCATGTCTCCGAATTATCCTCATGAGTTATCTTGAATCCATAAGCTCTTCAGCATCACTAGTTCCGTCATCTTTATGACACATAAACATTAAAGAAAAATGAACTTTAATTTTTTTTAAAGATCTACACGTTACTCAAAAGTACTACCTTCCTGTATGAATAAGTGAAGAACCAAGCAGATAGTTATCCCCCTTTACAAGAGCATCCACAATTACAAACATGATTCCTATTGCCTATAAAATAATCAAAAACAATTACTAATATATATTAATATCAACTAATTAAGTTTAATAGCTACCTTTACTTTTTCATGCGTGTAGACTGTGCGATATTATGTGATACAGCTCAGTAAAAGTGTAGAATAACTTGTGGACCCTTAGATCTATTCAATAAAGATTTGCTAGTTACTAGATAAACGATGACAAAAGAACTAAATAAGAAAGGCTTAAATAAGGACTAACATTCTTTAGCATGATAACATATTTCGCAGTCTATGACTTGCATACCATCAAATATCCTGAGGTATTATTGAAAAGAGTATGATTATTAAAGGAAATGATATAAGAGAAACTAATAAGATTGCATGACATATGTTTTTAAGCTTTACCTCTCAAAGTGAAAGTTGCAACCAAGGCCGCAAGCTCGATAGTCACGAACAATGTAATCAAATCTGTATAAAAAATAAAATAAGAGTTTGTGTTAGTTATTAGAAAACGGGTGACAAAAAAGTTAGATAACAAAGGCTTAAATGAGGTCTAACAGTCCTTAGCGTGATAACATATTTCATTCTCGATGACTGACATAGCATCAAATAGCCTGAAATATTATTAAAAAGCGTGAATATTCAAGCAAATGATTATATAGAGAATAATAAGATTGCATGGTATAAGTTTTTTCATTTAACCTTTTAAGGTGAAAGTTGCAGCCAACCCACAAGCTCGAGTCTCACGAACAAAGCAATCGAATCTGTATGAAAAAGAAAATAGAGGTTCATGTTCTTATTTATTCATAATGACAAGAAGCAAATTCATAATTGTAACAAGATGTCCATCCATAATAGGAGGTTTATAATTAAAAAAAGAAGACTTATCAACACCTGTGTCAATTCAACCATTTACAAAAATATCATTAAAGAAAAGCTTCTACTTTAAGGCTTACACACGTTAAGAAATGACTAAACAAGATTTAATAAAAATAATCATTTCTTTATGTATGGATATACAATCACTTTTATTTCTTACTTTTATTAGAGCATTTTCAGGACACATAATAAAAATGAAGATAGCATGTTTCTGTTTATAAAAGGACAAGACAAAAATACAAGGTGTTGTGTTATAACAAGATAGTATTACGCAACCAAGAACGAAAACCTATTTAGAGAAGTTCTGGCAATCAGGTATAAGATATAAGCCCTAGAAATATAACCTGGCATGTCAACGAGTAAGCATCGACCAAACTTCTTACTTGGTGTACCTTGATTATCTCAATAGGATTACCAGCAAGCGTATAAACATTAAGTGAATCCTCAAACCACAGGTGTAATGCTCCAGGATATACACTAAATTGGCTTATAATATCTCACGAGAAACTTGAATGTCCCTTATATAAACAGTGTGTCATCAATGTTGTATATGGCAGATCATATATCAAGGGGGAAATGAATAATTACAGAACTTGTTTTTGCCCTCCAATAGTATAAAGGAATGCAAACAAAAGGCTAATGACATCTCTTTTTGAAAAGTAAGTTGAGGCTTACCCAGCTGCTTCAAATTCCATCACAATTGACAAATTATGTAAGTTAAATTAAGTAAAAGAAATCAAATGCAGAGCAATGTGAATCTTCAGATGGACAAACTTGCCTTCGATATATCCATATAATAATACTTTTTGTTAGAAACAACATTGACCCAAGCATGTCTCAAAGACTGCTCTATGCAGTAGATATATTACTTACCATATTTGAACCAACAAAAATATAGCTTTAATGACTTTGATCACAAATTGCATTCACAATGTCCTGCCTCAAACAAATAAAGAAAAAGTATCAGTGTATTAATAGAAAGCTCATATGTGTAATATCCTTTTCTTTCTAGAAACTTTGGACGAAATAGCGAATTTAATATTCTATAAGCATATAATAACAAAGATGTTATGACTAGTACAGAGGCATGTACGTTAGTGCCAGAAACAACATTAAAATACCGTTGCGTATGCCAGCTTCCATGATAGTACAGCAAGCATCATAGAAACCCCAAAATGGGTAAGAAAACTGCATGGATATATTAGTATAAAAACAAAAACCAGAAGTAAGATATGCAACTTGTAAGTCAATATTCTTAAGATTACAAACAGTTCGGTTAACTTTTAACGTGTTATAAATTAAAAAAGAGAAGACAATTACCTGGATGCATCTTTCTCTAACGCCTTTAGAATGAAAGTATCACCATAGTGGTAACTCTCACTGCAAAGAAAACAAGACAAGTGTGTTGTCAATTGTTACAGGGTAAATTGATATCATGAAAAGAAGCAAACTAAATTACACTTTTTATGATATGTTGCAGATCCATGATGATATTACAGGGAATCTGATATTCCATGTATCTTGCCATGAAGAAAAAACCTGTTTGGCCGCAGCTTTAAAGTACTCCATCCACAATGGTATGTATTTGAGAAACAAATTACAATAGTGAATTAGACTATAATAACGAAAATGAACAAGAACAAAGGAAGAATTTCAAAGCATAGACTTACAGGGCTTATATGTATGATTGCGCTGAAATTATGTACAACGAAAAACAACATTCTCGTCAAGTTAACATGAAGATGAAGAAGTAATAGAGTAATAGGGATTTAATTGTATACGCACCAGTGGCATTTGCTCTGTTGGATCATATCAGACAGATCATAACAGAATTTCTTCCATAGTATCAAGGAATGCAATCAAATGCAAAGTATGTGAATATTCAGACAGACAAACTTGCCTTTGATCCAGATAATAAAACATTTAGTCAATAACATCATTAATCCAAGCATGTCTCAGAGACTGTTTGATGGCAGTAGAGATATTACTCACTGTGTTTGAAGCAACAAATGGTACAGCTTTAACGTCTTCTTCATCACACGTAGCATTCACAATGTCCTGCCTCAAATATGTAAAGAAAATGTATATTAGTACAAAAGCTCATATGTGTCACGTCTTCTTTCAACAAATTTTGAACTAACTAGCAAATCCAATAATCTATAAGCACATAATGACAGGAAATAACAAAGATGTTATGATCAGTAAGGAGGAATGTACGTAAGGAGGAATGTACGCGCCCGGAACAACATTCAAAATACCGCTTAGTAAATTGTCATCCATCACCAGTTTAGCAAGGATCATAGAAGCCCCTGAAAGGAGTTAGAAAATTACAGGGATATATCGATATAAAAACAAAATTCAGAAGTAGAATATTTGATAAATGGTCTTATCACAAAAAAATTGATCACTTAATATATATTATTTCCATTTAAACAACTCAAATCATCATCAATGCCGGGAAATTGAAGTTTCGACATGGTCTGTTGACTAGTGGTACTATTGTGTTTCGCCATGAAGAAAAAGCCTCTTTAGCTGCAGCTTTAAACTCCATCCACAATGGCATTGGAGAAACAGCTAGTTGTGATGCCTAACACCACAAAAATAGTGAATTAGACTATAACAACGAAAATGAACAAGAACAAAGGAAAAATTCCAAAGTATAGACTTACAGGGCTTATATGCATGATCACGCTGAAATTACAGGGAAAACAACAACATTCTCGTCAAGTTAACATGAAGATGAAGAAGTAATAGAGTAATAGGGATTTAATTGTATACGCACAAATGGTATAGCTTTAACATCTTCTTCATCACACGTAACATTCACAATATCCTGCCTCAAACATGTAAAGAAAACATATATTAGCACAAAAGCTCATATGTGTCACGTCTTCTTTCAACAAATTTTGAACAAACTAGCAAATCCAATAATCTATAAGCACATAATGACAGGAAATAACAAAGATGTTATGATTAGTAAGGAGGAATGTGCGTGCCCGGGACAACATTCAAGATACCACCGAGTAAACCGTCATCCATCACCAGTTTATCAAGGATCATAGAAGCCCCTGAAAGGAGTTAGAAATTACAGCGAGATACCAATATAAAAACAAAATTCAGAAGTAGAATATTTGATATATGGTCTTATCATTAAAAAATTTGATGACTTAAGATATATTATTCCCATTTAAACAATTCAAAGCATCATCACCAACCATAGAAAACAAAAACTGGAATAATACATTGGCCCTGTGATTATTGAAAGATATGCAATTTGTGAGCGAAGATTCTTTGGGTTACGAAAATGTGAGGAGGTGTCGTACTTTGGGAAAAGAAAAACAGAAGACAACCACCTGGACAGGCTGGATAAATATTTCTCTGATGGCTTTAGAACAAAAGTATCACCCTACTGGTAGCATCAGCTGCAAAGAAAACAAGATAAGTGTGTTGTCACGTGGTAAAATGATATCATAACAAGCAAAAAAATTTAAGGTTTTTTATAATGTGTTACGATTCTAATATCCATGATGAAATGGCATGGAATCGGATATTGGCTAACAAACGCACAAGAGAATCAATGCCGGGAAATTGAAGCTTCAACATGGTGCGTTGACTAGTGGTACTTGTGTATTTCGCCTTGAAGAGAAAGCCTCTTTGGCTGCAGCTTTAAACTCCATCCACAATGGTATTAGAGAAACAACTTGTTGTGTTGCCTAATACCACAATGAAATATAGTCAATTACACTATAATAACCAAAATGAACAAGAACAAAGGAAGATTTTCAAAGCATAGACTTACAGGGCTTATAACATCCTGATCATGGTCGTGCTGAAATTACAACAAAAAACAATAACATTCTCGTCGAGTTAACATCAAAAAGTGAGAATTGTTTGACCGTTTTTAATAAAACATAACAAAAATTGATTGAAATCGACAGGTTTACTTTTTGTTATCCTATCAATCCATGACTAAGCAAGTGAAGATTGCAGAGAAAAGAATTTGGTGTACCTCAAAGAATTAGAAACCACACGTAGAGAGAAAAAAATAGCAAACCCCCTGTGATGCAAGAAAAATGAAAATAAATACTAAATCTTATAATTATACCTTTTAAGTGGATTACTTTTTCCCTTTGTTAAATCAGTTTAGTTAGCAGAAAACATTTAGTATTCACAATGTCCTGCCTCAAACACGTACAGAAAACGTATATTAGTACAAAAGCTCATATGTGTCACATCTTCTTTCAACAAATTTTGAACTAACTAGCAAATCCAATAATCTATAAGCACATAATGACAGGAAATAACAAATATGTTATGATTAGTAAGGAAGAATGTACGTGCCCGGAACAACATTCAAAATACCGCTTAGTATACCGTCATCCATCACCACTTTATCAAGGATCATAGAAGCCCCTGAAAGAGTGAGAAATTACGTACAGAGAGATACCAATATAAAAACAAGATTCAAAAGTAGAACATTTGATAAATGGTCTTATCATAAAAAAATTGATCACTTACGATATATTATTCCCGTTTAAACAACTCAAAGCATCATCAATGCCGGGAAATTGAAGTTTCGACATGGTGCGTTGACTAGTGGTACTTGTGTATAAAGAAAACCCTCTTGGGCCACAGCTTTAAAGTACTCCATCCACACGGTACGTATTTGAGAAAGAACAGACAGACAATAGTGATCAATTAGACTATAATAACGAAAATGAACAAGAACAAAGGAAGAATTTCAAAGCATAGAGACTTACAGGGCTTATATATATGCATGATCGCGCTGAAATTAGAGGGAAAAACAACAACATTCTCGTCAAGTACGTTAACATGAAGATGAAGAAGTAATAGATCGAGTACTAGGGATTTAGTTGTATAGGCACCAGTGGCATTTGCTCTGTTGGATCATGAGGTTTAACTCGGTGATCGATGGAATCATCCGAAACCCTAGTTTTCGTCGTAAAACTTAGGAATCGCCTAGGGCCTAAACTAGATATGATGATATATGTAGGTTTATTAATGTGGAGGGAGGGAAGGTGTGTTAATTAGCGGGGGTTTTATAAAGAGTATTATATTATATTATATTGTTGGGCAACGGCTAATTGTGATTCGGATCAAAGTAAATCCGATATTTATGGATACGTAATTATTCGCCAAAAGATTTTCGAGATTTTCCGAATCGCCTGTAAAAAGCATTAGTAATAGAACCAATTTTTATAAAAATTCTTTTCCAAAGCGTATGTAGAGACATTTAATTTTTTTTTATGTCAATACTTTTATTTGTAGTATTTTTTTTTAATCTGTGCATACACACATGTAAATATATAAAAATCTAAATGAAAATTACAAATGCAAATTAATTTACATTAAACATCATATAAATTAAAATAAGAAATTAATGAATGGATTGCAAATTAAAATGGTGGAATTTAAGTTAGAATTAAAATGTGTCTGTTATAAAAGCTGAAAGTATATGGATGTTATCTATGTAAATTAAACAGAAGGGAAAGAGCTAGAATCCATGGATTTTTTAAAACAAAACCAGATAAATTTATAGATTCAAAACTGTTTTGACGAAGTTTAATGCTGTAAATTTCTCTATTTATTACCTTGTGTTTTCACATTTCAGTTTCTTAACCTACTAAGCCCAGCCCAATTCTAGAAAGTTTGATGGCCCATAATCTCATATGACTATTCATTCTATTCTAGCAGTTCATCCATCTTAGCCCAAGCCCAAACAACTTAGCCCATCATTTTCATGTCACGGCCCAAAGCAATACATTAAAACGCATCTACTTACTTTTGTTGCAACCATTTCATTTTTATTTTACATATTATATGTAACACGAGACTGGATTAGAGTTAACTACACGGATGGGTAGTTTATATTGCGTATATGGTCTTAAGATTTTAGAAATTACAACAAAGGTCATAACTATTTGTCAATTTGTGACAACGTGGTTCTTGAAATGTATGGACATGGTTTTTTAGTTAAGTAATGACTTATTTATCCATTATAGTGAAAAAGTAAAAAAATTTTAAAAAACTTAAAATTTTAACTCTCGCTCATCATTCAAGCTCTCAACCTCTCTTCATTCACCATTCATCATCTCATTCTTCATCTCTGGTTTTCAATCTCCCCTAAAATCATCAATTGTTCCAAAAATCTAATCAACATCGATTAATAATGGAAATATTATTAGAAATGTCACCCGTCCCCACTCTTGAAAAGACATTATCACCATCAGCAATCTAAAACACCACCAGCTCTCTTGTGATCGTTTTTACAAGATATGTGTGTTCTCGTACGGGCACAACCACCATTAACACACACCTTTATCTATTTTAACACCAGGGAATCTCGTATTTGAAACTCAAGGCTATGATCTAACGGCTTTACATCGATACAGCGTGATTTATTCGATCTAAGGTTGTGGTTTTATCTAGTGGTGGGTGGCGTCATTCAAGCTTTCAAATATCCCAAAGCTTTCAAAAATACAAACATTTAAATTATGTTTGTAAGTATACGAACGAAGTTTTGTCATTAGATTCTGATGAAATTTAAGATATTCAAAGTTTTGTTTTATGTTGACTTGAGAAGATGGACGACGAATATAGTTTGTAATGTAAAGATGGCGTATAAACTAATTAAATTGTAGAAACTCTTACTGTAACAGGCTCAAGAATCGAGCCATATATTGTCCCCTTAACAACCCAATAATCGTATCAGATACTGTTCGCTCTGACAGAGTCACGCCCTCAGACGCCCGCCCTTATGATTTTAAAACACGTCTAGTATATAAGGTATCAGCCCTATATAAAAAGAATTTCGTTCCCGTATTATGGTTTGCCTTTTTCAGGTTATAATAGCAAGATGTGCAAATGATTTTCTCAAAAAATCCTTTTAAAAGTCCAAGTGCATAGTTTTTTTTTTCTCGCCAAACTTGTTGGTACAATAGACTTACTTTAAATCATTATTTAAATTCAATCGTAATTTCTTTACCTTGATATATGCGCCCTTAATATTTCAGCTAGTATTTAATAACACAACCCAATTCTTTTTTTTACGTAAATATTGGGATATGTATGGGTTTTTAAATTCCATCCTTAAAGTATCTAACCTGATACGTCAGTTGCAACCATCGTTACAACTTGACGCCTTAAATCGACTCATTGAATATAAATCGACTGTACACTCCAAACAATGGACAAGGCACATATTATCCAATTGTAATTTTCTCCGTTGTTGAAGCATTGTCAGCTATAACTTTATATTAAACTTGTTGCTCAAATCATCACCATCTTTACCATTTTTATAATATTTACTGACCACATTTTCGTTTGCTTTGACAACTCCGAGTTCCCTTATGACTATTTTGAGCAAAATAATATAGTTCACTAGTTTTAACTGATGAGACGGCCGAGTTACCATCAACACCAAATTCTTCAATAACAAACAATGCACCATTATTATATTATCATTAAAAACAAGAGTTGTAATAAAAAGAACAACTATTGTAATTCGATATATCAATATAATGAGTGTAAGGAGACGTTTTGTAAGATAATCGTATAATGTTTTGAAAACCAAGTATTGTTGAAAACAAGATTTACTTTTTTTTTTTAACGGCAAATGTACGACCCTGATTCGTAGGATAGGTGTTATCTTAATCGGGCCCACCTATCCGTTTTCCAGTCAGGACCTGTCACACCCTCAAAATCCACGTGCGGAGTTCTACCGCGAGGCGTGTGAACAAACCAGGATCACAGTCAATAGTTACTCGGAACGACTCTATATGCAACGTTTAACATAACATACCAAACTTCAAACTTTTGAAATTCATGCGGAAGCGTAAAGTAAACAAAACATCCCAAAACATGTGAAAGAAACATATGGCAAAACAAGTGCCAACCAAGTATTTGAAACCATAAATAAAT
>BJCO01001619.1:0-12181 GCA_018326465.1 Flaveria floridana
TGGTTCAGTCGCCCGAATGAGAAACCCTTACCTATAAATACCACCTAGTTCGTGGAAAAATGTAACACTTTGAATATTAGAAACCCTAATCGACCCAGAACGTGCTGTTCGTCCATTCCAACTTCATAGAGCGTTTCAGATCATTCCTAGTCAATTCTTAACGTTTTCTAATCGTTAGGATCGTTCTTGATTTCGTTCTCACTGATTGGATCGCCAATCAAATAGGATTCCGCACTATTTGTTTTGGTACAACGAAGAATCGGTTAGTACTTCGTACGTACACGGTCCTAACACTTTGATATCATTCTTGACCTTTTTCAAATCATCTCCTTGCAAACCATCTTTAGGTTAGGGTTCTTGTGAATCTTTAGTATATACAAAACCCCTATTAGGCCCATCAGTGGTTATTTGAATGTATGGTCCTTTTTCAATAGATTTCCAAAGATCAGTGTCAATGGAATTCAAATAATGTTTTAACCTAAGTGACCAATTTTTGAAATCAGCTCTATTTTTAAGTTTAGGAACTCTATTTTTTGAGTCTTCTGATTTCACTATTCTTATATTTTGTTGATTTTTAAGGTTTTGAGTTAAAGAAATGAATTAAAACTATTTTTGGATTTTTCAATTTTTTAAAAAAATTTCTAAGTGTTAAGTGATGATTCGCCTGAACTGTCAAGAAACGTCCCAACAGTTGTGGAACGTCTGAATTTGAACAAGAACTGTCCAAGCGATTGCCTTACAAAAATTTCCAAAAGCGCCTAAAGTTGTAGCGCCCGAACAGTTGCAATACGTCTAAACAGTTGTCAGACGTCTGGGAGTTATAAACGCCTAAATAGTCCTGATGCGTCTCAACAGTTTTGATGCGTCTGGAATTACTTAAGCTCAAACAGTAGAAATACTCCTCAACAGTTGTAAACCGTCTAGCTTGAAAATGCCTACACTGTTGTAAAGCGCCTGCACAGTTGTCAAACGCCTAAATACTTAGGCAATTTTCAGTAATTTTCAACCCTCATGCGCCACATTCATCATGTTCTTATGAATGTAACGAACTCAATTTTTCTGAAATCAATCAAAACTTGATGAATTGGATTTAAATCTTCCAATTAAGTAGATTTAATGCCAATAAACAATCTTCTAACTTCAATTTCTTTGATTATCAACAATAAATCAGTGAGTCTCAAATTTCAGTTCGACAAATATGAACACTTTTCGAACCCAAAGACTAATTCTCTGAAATTTGATGAATTTGACTGCTAATTGTGGTTCAATTCATGTTTCTAATGATTAAACACAACTGAACTTCATGTTAATCATTAAAGAAGCACTAACAACTATTACTAACAATGTCATGAGCTCTGAGAAACAAAATTACTCATGATAATTTTTACAGGATATCGAGACTACGGCTGACCAAGGAAAGGCGCATGCACACCCGGTTGACGAGACAGCTCCTGTTGGGACTCTTCGGAGGGTTAAGCCCCAGACTGAGTACGAGGCGTACTTGCGAAGATGCGGACATCCAGGCTAGCTATCTGCAACTTCTGATGACGCTGAGCCGACTCTTCCTCGACATCTCTGGCTAGGAGCCAAACGCGCTACAACTCACCACATGACATAGCGCCTGCCCAATCACTTATTCCACCTATTAGGAATAGGGGTTCTTGTGTGATCACTCGACCTAAGAAGAGTACTAGATTTGGATCTTCTGTCTCTTTTAGGATGCCTCCACCTCCACCTCCTCCTATTAGGGCCCCGATACCGGCACCACCCGTGATTAATCAGCTTGGACACCTTACCCAGGACGAGTACTGGCTGCCACCTAGGCGTAGCTTATACGATGGGCCTAGAATTCTTGCCGGTGATTGATACTTCCAGTCAAGCCGTAAGGCTAGTGACTTTGGACCTTCTGGCCCCACCTTGAGTGAGCTGTTGAAGACCATCCAGCGCCATGAACTGACCCTCCAGCATGCTACAAGGACATCAAAATCTACTTAGTTTCAGGCGATGATGGCATCGCATAGCGTGCAACGACTGGAGCAGGAACAGAAAAAGAAGAGCTCGGGTCGGTTCGGGTGGCTGAAGAAGAAGTGGATGTGAGGCAGTAGTGATGTTTGTCAGTTAAGCAATTGGGTTCGAGACTATTTGAAGAAACTATTTTAATTATTTATTTCAAAAACTATTATTATTATAGGGGTGATGGCACTTTCCAACTTGTGAAACTATGACACTATTACATTCTGTTGGTTGATGTTATGTTTGAATTATGTAAGAAACTATTGCTATTGATGCTAATGATGCAGGGTAACTGGATTTAAATTGCAATATTATATGGTGAAAATTTGATTTGTGTGATGTGAATGATTCACCCTATGTGATTGAAGAAAAATCTATATATATATTTGTGTCGTGTTATATGCATTATACCATCATGTAATTAGTTAGCACAACTAATAAGGGTAAAACTGAAATAAATGGGATACTTGAAACCAAAAATATATAAGATGCTAAATGAATTTATCTATGATGCTATCAGAATGCCGACCCGGCGAGGAAATCTCACTGGGAGACGAGGAACTACTAGAGGCCGACACGCGGGAGCTAGACCCACTGGGAACCAACCACCAACTCCACCTGGGACACCATGTGGAGGGAATGTTAACCAGGAAAATGATAAAAGAATTGCCAACCTAGTGGCACAGCAAATTGCAAATGCGATCCCCACGATCATTACCCAGATCAACGCTGACCGAGGAAATGCAACCGGAACTGGTGGGCCTGAAAATACTGAAGCCAACAATGAGGAAGCCGAAGCTATATGGAATGGGTGCTCTTACAAGACATTCTTGGCCTGCAAGCCGAAGGACTTCTATGGCACCGAGGGTCCAATTGAAACATATAGGTGGCTGGACGAAATCGAATTGTGTTGGATATCAGCGAATGCAAGCTTGCGCATATGCTGAGATTTGCTTCCCAATCACTCAAGGGACCAGCACTGGAATGGTGGAAAACCATCATTCAGCCCCAAGGTAGGAATACCATTGGTAGAATGGACTGGTCTGAGTTTAGGGAACTAATCACCAACAAGTACTGCCCTATCAATCAACTGGAGAAAATGGAGGCCAAATTTCTGAGTATGGAGAAGAAAGGCCCGAACTACACTGAATACATCAACCGATTCTTGTCATTGTCCCGACTGGTACCACACTTGGTGATGCCTGAATCCAAGGGTGTGGCCTGCTTCATTTGGGGATTAGATCCAAGGGTTAGAGGCATGGTCCGTTCTTCAAAGCCCATAACCCTACAGGCTGCAGTCGATTTCACCAGTAGCCTGACTGATGATCTGGTCAGTGTTGGTTGGATTGAAGATGCAAAAACCAAGGACAAGAAGAAGGCAGTAGTGGAGAAAAGAAAGTGCTTTGATACTAGGAGGGTGGTTGGCAGCAGTGGTAGTTCAAGCAAGAGGTATGGAGATGTAGTAAGGCGTAATGACCAAGGGGGAAAAGCACGGAGACTATACTTGGGTACAAGCCCCTTATGAAACAAGTGCAAATTGCACCATCAGGGAGAGTGCAACCCAATGCCCTGTTTTAGGTTTAAGTGAACTGGTCATTTAATCAAAGATTATACGTATGCATTGGGGAAACAATGATACGAGTATGGAGATCCAGGACACATAAGGAATAACTGTCCTAAGCGGGCAAAAGACAAACATACCAGACCGAACAAACCCAATGGAAGAGCGTTCGTGATGGATCTGAACGGTGCACGCAAAGAACCCGATATGGTGAACAGCACGTTTCTCATAAACAACCATACTGCAACCGTTTTGCTTGATACTGGAGCAACTGCTACTTTTGTTTCTAGTACCTTTAGGCCTTTGATTGATATGGCAAAATTCACCTTAAGTGATGCGTTTACTGTCGAATTGGCTGATGGTAATATAATTATTGATACATGATGTCCCTAGTTCGATGTACTTAAATGTTTGTCTTTCATTCTTACATATGTGTACTACAATAGTTTTGCAATGATATGATATGTGTTTGAATGTCTATTTACTATTGAATGTATCTTATTATATCATTTATAATCACACGCTTGAATGAATATTATATATGGGCTTGTAGTAGTTCATCATAGTTTTAAGTTAACTATGATTCGGGAATGAGTTTGACTTAGTCTTATGGTTATTCATGCTAATGAACATGCTTATGGAACAGTCACATGACTGAACCAGGTGATTGGGTCAGTCGCACAACTGAGTCATGAGACTAGCTCAGTCGCACGATTGGACCAAGTGTATTGCTCAATCATGCACATGAACAAATCGTATGGCTCAGCCCACGACTAAACCATGCTAATGGCTCAGTCATACGACTGTACACTGAAACCTATAAATACCACGTAATTCATGGAAAAATGTAACACTTCGAATTCTATCATACCCTAGCCGTCCAGACAGTTCTATCTCGTTCATCCAAGTTCATAGTTCGTCACGAATCATTCTCTAATCATTCATAACATTGTTCTATAGTTAGATTGATCTGGGTTTTCGTTCTCACTGATTGGATCACTAATCAAATAGAATTTCGTACTATTTGATCCGGTTACACGTTGAATCTGTTAGTACTCTTTACATGCATGGTCCTAACAATAATAGAAACTAACGAAATCATCATTGATTGTAAATTGGTCCTAGAAGGTAATTCATTCGGTATAGACTTAATGCCTATTAAATTAGGAGGATTTGACGTGGTTGTAGGAATGGATTGGTTGGCTAGAAATAGGGCTGAAATCATGTGCGACGAGCATTTGCCTAAGATTCCTTTAACCAAAGGGGAGATGTTAGTAGTCTAGGGAGAAAGAAACCACCCACTATGCCCCATGATATCCCACCTAAAGGCCACCAAGAGCCTCAAGAAAGGGCACACGGCTTTCATAGTCTATATGATGAGTACCAAAAGAGAATGGAAGGTTGAAGACATACCTGTGGTGTCCGAGTACTTGGAGGTATTTCCCTACCACCTACCAGGACTCCCTCCGACCCGACAAGTGGAATTTGAGATAGATTTGGTACCTACCGCCGTGCCTATGGCCAAAGCACCTTATCGACTCGGTCCGCCTGAAATGAAAGAGCTGATGCTCCAAATCCAGGTATTACTTGACAAGGGGTTTATACGACCCAATATTTCGCCATGGGGTGCTTCAGTGCTATTTGTGAAAAAGAAACATGGAACCTTAAGAATGTGTATCGACTATCGGGAGTTGAATAAGCTTACCATAAAGAATCGTTATCCTCTTCCCAGAATCGATGACTTATTCGACCAATTACAAAGAACTAGCTATTTTTCTAAGATACACTTGCGATCGGGGTACCACCAACTAAAGATAAAGGAAGAAGACATCCCCATGACAGCTTTCAGAACCAGATATGGGCACTATGAGTACCTAGTCAGGCCTTTCAGATTGACTAACGTGCCAGCAGCATTCATGGACCTCATGAACCGTGTGTGCCACCCATACCTAGATAAGTTTGTGATTGTATTTATTGACGATATATTGATGTACTCTCGAATCAAATAAGATCATGAGAAGCATCTTCGGTTAATCCTTGAACTACTCAAGAACAAGCAACTATATGCAAAATTCTCCAAATGCGAGTTTTGGATACGTGAAATCTAGTTCCTTGGACACATAGTGAATAAATATGGAATCCAGGTGGATCCAGCAAAAATAGAGGCTATCAAGGACTGGAAGATCCCAGAAACCTCTACCGAGATAAGATAATTTCTTGGTTTGGCCGGTTACTACAGGAGGTTTATCAAGGACTTCTCTCGGACAGTACAGCCACTAAGTGCTTTGACCAAGAAGGATACAACTTTTGAATGGGGAAAGGAACAAGATGAAGCCTTTAACCTATTAAAGGAAAAACTCTCTAGCGCACCTATCCTTTCCCTACCCGAGGGAACTGAGGACTTTGTAGTCTATTGTGACGCCTCGCGTCAAGGATTTAGATGTGTGCTAATGCAGCAGGAAAAAGTGATCGCGTATGCGTCCAGATTATTAAACGAGCATGAAAGGAATTACACAACACACAATCTGGAGTTGGGTGTTGTAGTGTTTGCTCTCAAAATATGGAGACACTACCTTTATGGTATTAAGTGTGTTATTTACACCTATCATAAAAGCCTGCAGCATATCCTGGATCAGAAAATGTTGAACATCCGCCAAAGAAGATGGGTAGAATTGCTAAGCGATTACAAATGTGAGATCCGCTATCATCCAAGAAAAGCAAATGTAGCGGCAGATGCCCTGAGCAGAAAGGAAAGGGAAAAGCCCCTTCGTGTCCGTGCTTTAAGGATGAGTGTGTACACTAACCTTGTCGCCAGGTTAAAATAGGCACAAGAGGAAGCTCTGAAAGAAGACAAACTGGCTGATGAAATGTTAACTAGAATGGAAAAGCGTATGGAGGTAAGTGATGATGGATTACACAAGTATGAAGAAAGAGCGTGGGTACCAAAGAATGGAGGACTTATAGAGGTGATCCTAGATGAAGCCCATAAATCTAGATACTCTATTCACCCGGGGAGCGACAAGATATATCAGGATATAAAGTCTCTATTTTAGTGGCCCAGAATTAAAAGATCAATTGCCACCTACGTGGGAATATGCCTATTGTTTGCCATGGTGAAAGTCGAGAACCAAAAACCATCAGGAAGCTTGCAACAACCTGAAATCCCCAAGTGTAAATGGGATACATTACCATGGACTTCATTACCAAGTTTCCTAGAACTTTTCATGGGCATGATGCTATATGGGTGATTGTAGATAGACTCACCAAGTCAGCCCACTTCTTATCAATTCGAGAAGACTGCGATTTGTCGAAGTTAGCTCAATTATACATTGATGAAATAGTAACCCGGCATGGAGTGCCACTCTCAATCATTTCAGACCGTGATAGCCGTTTCACTTCATGATTCTGTAAATCCCTACAATAGGCTCTGGAAACGCGACTCGATTTAAGCATCGTGTATCATCCTCAAACCAACAGGCAAAGTAAGAGAACCATATAGACTTTGGAATACATGCTAAAAGCTTGTGTGATCCACTTCGGTGGAAGTTAGGATAACCATCTTCCCCTAGTGGAGTTCTCCTACAATAATAGCTACCACGCAAGTATCAAAGCAGCCCCTTACGAAGCCCTTTATGGTAAGAAGTGTCGATCACTATTGAGCTGGAAAGAGATTGGTGATAGCCAAGTGACGGGACTCGACATCATGATGGAAACCATGGACAAGATAGTCAAGATCAAGGAACGACGAAGAATAGCCAGAGACCGACAAAAGAAGTATGCCGACAGAAGGCGAAAGCCCCTGGAGTTCCAAGTAGACAATAAAGTAATGTTAAAAGTCGCATCGTGGAATGGACCTATGAGAATCGGTAAGAAGGGAAAACTAAGCCCAAGGTATATTGGACCATTTGAGATATTGAGAAGGGTTAGTCCGGTAGTGTACTAGCTCGGGTTACCCCAAGAGCTGAACTACATACACGACACTTTTCACGTGTCAAATCTGAAGAAGTGCTTGGTTGATAAAACCTTAGAGTTGCCCATGAAGGATGCTAGAATCAATAAAAAGTTAAACATTGTTGAGGAGCCCATAGAGACCACCAATCGACTAGTCATAAAGCTTAGGCGAAGCCGTATACCCAAAGTGAAGGTAAGATGGAACTCCAAACGAGCACCTGAGTTTACCAGGGAGCGTGAAGATGAAACGAGAAGGGATTGTCCACATCTGTTCAAACCCGCCCGTTTGGAAACTTAATCGAAGCTAAAATTTCGGGACGAAATTTTCCAAACAGTGGGAGAATGTAACAACCGACCCCGAGGTCAACATTCTAAACCTTGATTGCCAACGATAATTGATACTATTATTAATATTTGTAATATATTTATTATTACTATTTATTTTTTTAAATAATTCTTATTATGTGTTTAAATTCCTAGATGCTACGTTAAGTCTTGCCTGGAATAAGATAAGTTAACGATCCAAAATTTAACGTAACACGTCAACATGTTAGAACTAAATTAAAAACAATTAATTTTGTATATACACACATAATTCCCGAATTAATTATAATCATACCCATCAAAAACATAAAAACGTTTAACTAGAAACTATCACCTAAACTACTACACTACGCAACAAAACAACACTACATAATTAAAACACAAAAAAAAATTAATGAAACACACACCCACTACCATCCATAGCCACCACCTATCTCACCCAACCACATTCTCTCTTTCCCACTTACACAACCAACAACACACTCCACCTCCTTTTCCTTCAAACTCACCACACCATTCTCTCCTTCATTTCTCTCAATAAAGAACTGAAAACACGCACACCCACTACATTATTAAAGCCAAAACCATAAGAACACAAGACATTGAACCTCATTCAAGCTCCATACAGGCAAGAAAATGCCATTTGAGAGACCCTTGTACATGGTTCTTGCAAGAACAAGGTGCTCCAAACTTTGTTCGAACATCATCATTGATTCAAGACCTCCTAAACTCTCAAACTCACAGTCTATTCGAAGGGTAAGCATCAACACACCCGAATCAAGTGTTTCTTGTGTTTTACTTCAATAAACTACCATAAATCCTTACTTTCTTGTTTCTAGCAGAATATCATGGCCTAAAACGTGTTCTTGGAGATTTTTTATCATCACTTAAGGTATACATTATGTTATGTTGGTAAACATGTGGTTAGAACACAAGATACACCTTGAAAACCCTCTTTTTACATAAAATAACACCATTTATGCACATGCATGAAAAAACTCCCAAACAAGACTCATAACCTGCTCAAAAAAAACTTTTGAACACCTTAATAATCTTATTTTAAAGTTACAATAGTGATTAGGTGATGTTTGGATATGAATCATAGGATTTACACTAGTGTAAAAGGTGTAAATCATCAAGTTATTGCAAAATATGCGTGATACATGTAGATCGTAGACATATGTTGTATTTCCAGTATAGTTTGGATTATCGTAAATGTTTTAAGTTCATATGATGGCTGGAAGTATAAAAGTAGAAGCTAGGGCTTATGATGGACTTGTTTTGAGACCCGAAAAGGGTGAAAATCACTCAAAATTAGAAAAGCAGAGTAGATTTCCATTTTAAATAGAATTCCATGTTCTAATACGAAAATAATAGGAAAATGGTAGGATTTGGTGCTATTTGGGTTAAGCACATGATTAAATGAAGTTAAAACGTGAAAAACAGGACTTAACCGGGTAATTTTTAGGTAAAATCTTAAAAATAGTAAAAGAGACCTAAAACCCATCAAGAACAAAATATTTCAGTAATTTAGAGACTTTAAATCAAGAAATAGGTGAAAACTATAATTAAAACATATTCGGACGTTCGGTTCCGGGAAAAACGCGTTTTAACAACTAAAACATAAAAACAACATTATTAATCAAAAGAGATCAAAAACATATTTTATACAGCTCATTAGACTTATTAGAAGTCATTAAATGATTTTTAAATGGTAATTGGATAAAAACAGAAGGATTTAAAACAAACTGTTAAAATCTTCGGTTTTACCGTAACCGGTAACTAAAAACATAAGTTTTAATTTACTCTAAATTAAGTTCTGAAAAAAATGGAATTTAATATGTTAGAAATGCAATAATAAACTCCTTAAAACTAATAAGGGGCCATAAAAGTCAAGAAATCAAAGAAAACAAACTTTAGGGTAAAAATTGTAAATTCTGAAACTTGAGGGACTAATACTGAAATTCTGCCAAATCCCTAGAAATTCAACCCCTTTGACTAAAATACATGATAAATATATTACCACTATAATAAACTGATTAAAGTCATTAAAACATGTTGTTTATGTTATGAAACCCTAACCTTTCAAAAAAGGAAACTTTTTGGGCAAAACCCTAACAAATCAAAGCTAGATGAGCTTTTAACATTATAACACACCTAGTTACACCCACTTGACCTTAGAACATATAGCTTATTACTTAAATCTTGATGCTAGGGTGCTAGGATTGAATCATTTCTATGCGCGAAAACCCGTTGCTTTAAACTTAAGGTAAGTTCTCATGTTCCCCCTTTTTCTTTTAGTTTTAGGGATGAAGCATGTTCTTTTAAACTAAAACTTTCTCTGTGTTATTATATGATGCTTATGTTATGAATATTATTGATACCTCCTGACTCTTTAATCATAATCATTAATTCTTATGTGAAGCGCTTGTCCTATATGGGTATATCTACTTGGGGAATCCCCCACACACAATGCCTTCCGGACAGGAAGGTTACCCCACTAATATCCTGAGGGATTGTTTGTGTCATGTACCAGCTTTTATAAGATACTAAGGTGAACCATCTAGCAGGTATGGTACACTGTTTGAGGCTCAGTTCTCCCTTCGGGGTTAACCGGTTTAAACGCAATTTTGGAAGAGGCTAACCGGGACTGAGTGCAGGGTTGATTGTGACCCTACAACAGTGATACATTAATTTTTGAATTTAACTTCTGGACTTTGAGGAGTCCTCTTGTTTTTAAACTTTAATCACTTGAATTCACCAACTTTTTAGTTGACACAAAATCTTTTTAAGCATGTTTCAGGTAACCCCTAATGGATCTGGCTTGATTGGAGAAATGGACTCGGATGACCTAGAAATTCGACTACCGTTGGCATTACTTGACTGTGAAACATTTGAACAATTTTGATTATGATTGATAAAACACTGAATATTTATGTAACGAATTTGTAATTTGTGTGACGGGCTAGACTGTTACAGCCCGATTTGACTTTAATCATGTAAATGCCATTTTATTTCTCTCCTTGTGCGCTGTTGTGATGGTTTATTTCCGCTGCCATATATGTTGCTAGTCTGTGACGTCCCACCGTCCTTGGGCCCAAGGTATGACATTAGAGCTCATTAAAGATTATGATTGTGAGATCCATTACCATCCGGGTAAGGCCAATATTGTGGCTGATTGTAAGGCCCCATTCCCGGAGACCTCACAGTTGGTCATTCATAGCACTAAACATACATATTATTATATATTATTATAAAACATTACAGCGGAAGTCATTGATAAAAACAATTCATTTTATTAATAATTACTGTTGTTATGCAATACAACATCGTTAAACTACAAAAGACAACACCCTTTGATTGCATTGCAAAACAACAATAATAATATGCGTGAATGAATACAAGTCTTGCCCAGTCAAGTAGCCTTCCTGCGTGCCATCCTCAGCAACCATTACCTGCCAACTGAAAATTGCATAAAAGCCAGCGTTGCTGAGTGAGTTCTAGTTTTTATGTATTAAAATACTTCATGCATTACGTACGTGAAAATACCCTTTTTCCTTAAAATACTTTCCTTGCTTTGGTACGTGATCATTCATCATACATACAACAAAGTATAACCTTATTCATCATTCTTTATCACTCGTATTCATTCGTTTCGTACTTTATCTTTTCTTTCGCTTCGTACTTTATCTTTATCGTTCATTTCGTACTTTACCTTTATCGTTCATTTCGTACTTTACCTTTATCGTTCGTTTCGTACTTACCTTTATCGTTCGTTTCGTACTTTACCTTTATCGTTCGTTTCGTACTTTACCTTTATCGTTCGTTTCGTACTTTATCATTATTGTTTGTTTCGTACTTTATCAATATCTTTCACTGATTCTAGATCATGTCAAGCTTTTCCCCATCATGGCCCGAAGCCACCATTCTAGGCACAAAGCCTCTTTTCTAACTGGCACAAAGTCGTATCATATCTTGGCACAAAGCCGTATCATATCTTAGCATAAGGCCCGGGGTCGAATGACAAGGATCCCGTATCATATCTTGTTTCAAACAATGTTTTAATTTTGAATACAACATATTTATATACATTTGATTGGGCGCGTGTTTTTGCGTAATTTACATTTTAGTACTTTGAGATTTGAATTATTTACAAAACGATTCCACAAACGCTTTAAAGTTTTGAACTCTGATTTGTTTAAAAGGTTGCATATAATGTCGTACTAAATAACTAATAACTGGGATCCTTCTTTGTCACACGCCTCGCGGTAAAACCCCGCACGCGAATTTTAACGGTGTGAATATATATATATATATATATATATATATATA
>BJCO01001620.1:0-10336 GCA_018326465.1 Flaveria floridana
AAAGAAAAGTTTATCTTTGAATGTTTCCGCTGCAAATGTTCATTTGAGATGTTTATGAATATATACTAAATGTATGTTTTATGTGCAATGAACGACCAACTGTGAGGTGCCTGGGATCGGGGCCTTACAATTATACACACAAAACGTGTCCAAATCAATATTTTTTGCACATTTTAACTATTTTTTATCGGTTAAATTTAACCTGTAATTCTTTAGGAACTTCAAAACTACTACAAACTGACAAGTAGGATCAGTTACAGACAAAATTTTGCATTATCAATTAACACATGTGGTTAGGTTTTTAGGTTGCTAAAGTTTACCATATTTTTATGCACCTTTATGCGGCATGGTTATCACAACTCATGTCATGAGTCTTGTGGCATAGTTCATGGTAGGAAGGAATTAGTGTGGGAGGATTCACAACAATGAGGAATCACACACATAATAGGAAAAGATAATAAAGGGTATTAATAAATAATGGTGAAAAGAGTGACAGGGAATGATTATTATTTTAATGGGAGAATTGACAATAAGTGAAATGTGAAGTGTGATGGGTACTTCTAATAATCTTAGGAATATTTTCAGTTTCGATTGGGTTTGATGATATTTATGGGTTGAGCGATATTCCATTGGTTCGATGGTGTAAAAAACATTGATAAACAAATTAGATATGTACTCTTAAGAAATCAATCGATGATAACCATATTTAAGATATAAGAAAGATCAAATATGTGCATACAAGATACGGACACAATTACATAACAAATGCTATTATATGATAAATCTGGATAAACTCCATGAGAAACTAAACAATATGTTGGTAAGATATAGATCAAAATCTAAACACGACTAACAATGTTTTGCAAAATTGAGAACTCAGTTCGTACAAACAACTATAAAGAAGACAATAAGGTCGGAACTAAATTTTCTGTCGAGAATAGCCTTGATGTTGCTTTGATCGCATCCATACAACGGACTTGTTGTGTGGGTCTAAAGAGGTAAATATGAATGGGTTTTGTATATAAACCCTTAACCCTACCTCATACCATAATCTCGTGAATCTCCTCACATAACATCCCATCATCAACTAGCAAACAAAACAAATCTACCCAAAATCAATTATTTTACAGAATCCACTTAACACAACAGTCTATGAAAACACTATAAATAGAACTCATATTAGACCAGTTAATTCAACATACTTATGAAACTGAGCTAATGTCTTTTCACATCCCTTTAACTCAATAACAAACAAATAAACAATCATTGTAGATTGTTAATTATCATATCGATCTAAGTTTAAACATGATATATTTTAAGATTGATGCCTTCTATTTTAATTTAATAACTTAAAAATATTATTTTTTGTCAAACCTATCCAAACAAGAAGTTGAAGAATCAATCACATTTTCACTGTTCATGTTTACATGGAGAATCAAGAGTGTCTTTGCAACACTACCGTAAAGTCTAAGCGTGCATTGTAAAATAGAGCACGCTAGGAATTCAATCCTAATGATAAAAAACCTAACATCTATGTATATCCATCTATCTATCTATATATAATGAGGAGTTAATGATATAAATGTAAATTTCACATGGATCAAGACACCCATGTGAAAAGTCACATGCCTAAATTCTTAAAAAAATCTTATTTCATTTATATCATTACAGTAAAATATAACATATAATGCTTGTGGTACAAACATTCAATACAACTCAATCATCAATATTCACTCCACTCCTTTAATAATCTTTACTACTTTATAAACCATCTATTTGAGGTTAAAAGAAGATTTCACAAATTTTTGGTAGACACCTCCTTTTGTGGATGTAAGGCCTTTAATATTAGGGCAGCTTGTGTAGCATCCAAAAAGTTTTCTTGTATTAGCTTCTCATGCCAGCTGCAAGTTTATTAACCTTCAAGTCATTAAAACATCGATCGATATTGGGATGTTCAAAGCAGATTCCGGAGCAAGAGGCATTGATCTATATCATATGGAGGCACACCATGTTTCTTACTTGATCATATTATTAGATGTAGTATATAATAGCTCTAGAAAGATGTAAGTTAGATGTTGGCAATATTTGTAAGTATATATAAAGAAATGTTTATAAAGTAAAATAAGATACTTGTGACTGTAAGTGTGTAAGCAAGCTAAAAATAATGGAAAAAAAAGCAAGCTAAAAATAATGGAAAAAAATGTAAGTGTTCATGCCTAATTCAATCAGATAGACCTCATTATATAGTAAGATAAAAATAAAAAGTTCTCCAATATTCCCGGAGATATCAGGATATTCTTGGGATTTTTAGTGTACAGCCTCCATGACCAATGTGGACTCATTCTCCCACGTGCAACGTTCATTTCTAGGTTTCCCTTTCGAGTCTTACGCATTGGCTCAATCATTAACACATTTCCTGTAACAATCACATGCATAAGAAACAAAGTTTAAGTGGTAACTCAGAATATAGTTTAGGATACGTAACTTGTCGGATATTCTGATCTTTTAAATCAGGTCTGAAATACTGGTCGGGATTTTCACTCATAAGAGTAGGATAATGCAAGATCCTAAAGACTGAATCCTACCCTATATAACTCATTCAAGGAGAAATTGATCTCCACCAAGGATAGTGCCTCGTTTCACAAAAAAAGAACTTCCTTTTCCAATCAACATCGTTTTAGGTGGCTTTACTAAATTTAATGGAACTAACTGGATTTGATTTGTAACAAGAAACAAAAGGAACCATGGCTTTTATAGGTTTAAACATAGGCTAACTCAAAGATGTTGATGTCAAAAGCATGAGTATGAATTAGGTATTCCAACAGAGTTCTCCAAATCATAGGCATAGTTTGAGAGTAACTTAACCAATGAAGCTTGATGAAATCTAACAAAGACCTAAGAAAAAAAGGGAAAGCTGGAAAATAAACCCAAGATTTGAATACGAAGTCAGACCTAACCCTAGGGTCGAATGCCCTGAAAATGATGTTTTTAGGAAAGGTCTGGCTTTTTATCAGGAGTTCGATATCTTGATCGAGGAATGTACAGCACTCCTGATCAGGATGTTCAAGAAGCCCTTGAAGACTTCGATGATATTATCAAGAATGGAAGAACAATAATAATTATTTTCTTTCACATGGTTGTAAAATCGTAAAATCAATAAGTAAAATCTAAATAAAAAGTTCAAAAGTTACCTTTGAGGTTTTGTTAAAACTAGATGAAGAATATGAAACAGTAATTATGAGAAGAGTAGATTTAAAATAATAATTATAATAATCACCTGAAAGGATGACGTATGGGTGCCTAAATTATCAGGCCTCATAGGGACGTGTCTAATCATGTCTTAATTGTGGTGTTTAAAATTTCACGATTGTAATTCAAGATCACAACTGTCAAATTTTGGGGATAATTATTACAGGTGAATTTTATGGTTCGGATATCCCAAATCCTTAAGTAAGTTTGGTATCTTGAATTATGTTATCACTAGCCGACTATTATTACTTTTAGGTTTGACTTGTTCTCGCTGGTGACTCACTATTACTCGAACAATCCCAAAGAATCGCAGTCTAGCTATTAAGACGTGTGGGAGCATATCTCCAACTGTCAAATATGAAGACCGAGTAATCATGAGGATTCTTGAAAAGTTAGTTAGTTTTTATTTTACATATAAATACGCATAACGATTGAATAGAACACACATAATTCATTCGCACAACTCTGTGTAACACTTAGTATCAATCAGCTATAGCTCTCGATTGTATCTTTCATTGCAATCAATAAGAAAAATAAGAGACAGTTTGATGATTAGTCACTTTCAGATCTTCATCGATCAAGGGTTTTCATTGCAATCAACTGTGTCATTTCTTTCTTTATATTATCATGTTGGTTACACAAATCATCCAAGCACACTAGCTCACGTACAAATTTAATCTCAAAGTTATACTTGTTAGTTTTTGATAAAAACAGATATATATCGTTGAGTCAACGGTAATGAATCACATCAAGTCATTTAATTGGTGGAATTATTTAGTAAACAAAATATTCATCGGCTAAACATATAAAAATGTATGATTGATAATTTTCCCAGGAATTAATCATGTTAGACTTTTCATCAAAATTTAATAAAATGGATTGTGTTCAAACCGGATGTGACATGTGATAAAAGAAAATATCATGCTTTTTATTGTGTGTGGACACTTGTAACGCAGAAATGATTTTTTATTTTCTTACGCAGAATTATGTTGTATGCTATATAATATGCTTGTTATGTTCTTGAGTTGATGTCTTTTTGAAAACGGTCTCTCTATCTCTCAAGATAGAGGAAAGACTCGTCACCACCTACTCCTCACAGACCCTGCTCATGAGTGAGATATACTACGTATGTACTTGTTTCTTTGTTTACTCAGAATCATGCATTCTGGATGTAGTTATGCATTTTATTCTTCGTAACAGATTTTCAAAGAAAACTTAGTATTGAAACTAAAGAAAATTTACTTAATATTGAAACTAAACAAAATTTATTTTGAAATAATGGAGTTTGAATCAATGGAACTCATTGATAACAAAATAAGCTTAATGTAATTTTTTAAAAAATATTGTATTTTCTAATTAAATGGTATTTGCTAATATAAGGTATCATCTAACAAAAATGATATTTTACATCTAATACAAATTTAGCAGTAGAAAATTTGTTTTAGGACAATGCAACATTTTCAAGGTGTAATGTAATATATTACAAGAGTTGCATTAACTTTATTTTATTATAGTGTCTTTTGACTAGTGATACTATTGTGTTTAAAAAAATGTATTTTTATAAGAGATTAAAAGTTCAAGTCTTTCATTAAATAAAATGTGTAATCTAAAAGTAAGATTAGTAGGTGAAATTTAGCTTATAAAAAAGTAATAATAATAGAATTTGACAAAGTATCATCTTACTGCCAAACTTGTTAATCGGGTATTAATTACGTGGCACAAAATAATTAAACCTTCTCTACAACAAAACAAATAGGTTGATCGTATAGAATTTTTGGGGCTAAGAAAAACCGTATCACTTACCAATTCATGTATTCTATCTTACCATATTGCTAAAAAAAAGAATGAATAGGAAAACTTAAAAACCTTTATCAAATTAAAGTTTTCTTTTGCAACTTATTTTTTAACCCCATCAACTTTAGCTGTGGGCATACTTTATGCCTTATAGTATATTTTTGTTTTTTCAATCAATTTAGCATTTTTTGTTTTCTTTTGTTAGTATCTTATAGCTTCTGACATTCAATGTTCTATAAAATTTCAAGTATACTATTCTAATATGCCTAATTATATATACCTTTGGTATAAATTTTAATCAAAACGGAGTTGTGCGCCATAATATACAAGACATTAAATCACAAACGTACAAGTTGTCAGGGCTGATTTAACGTTTCAAACTTTTATAGTGTTTTCTATTTATTTTCTACAACTTCTACAAAACTTATTTTTTTTGAATATCTAAATTGGTAAATGTTTGTTTTTTTATCAAAGTTTTTTTACTGTTGCGACATGTTATTTTTATTACCATTCTAACATGAATTTTTTAATGGTTTTGTTTTTACATAAAGTTTAAAGTGTCATCAACGGCCTCCTTGCAACACGCATGCTTGAGGTGGTTTTGTTTTTTATATAAAGTTTTGGATTTTATTAACGACAACCAGATTTCATTAATTTTTTCAATAAAAAGTTACGTATGTTATCGGTGTCTCCTTCAATGTTGGGGTTCGAACAATGATTCAACGTAGTTTTTTCATGATTTTCATTTCAGCTATAACGTGAGATTATTAATACTAGTTACTAACAAACTTTTGTAATAAAATAATAACCATATTTCATATATGTTCCATTGTTATGAATTTTCTTTTATAAATGTTAGAATTAAGTAATTAAACATATATGAAACTTGGTTAGTATTTAATAATATTAATTTTTTCAAGCTGATTTAAACAAAATATTAGGAAACTCGGTTATTGTAGTTTATATCTTTTTTTAACAATTAACCCCTAATTCCTGTTAAACTTGTAAAAATCTATAATCTTCATTCTCTAATAAAATGGTAACTCAAATGGACACATGGCACACCAAAATTTCTTCTCACAAAAATTTTTCTCGATTCTTTTTCCTATTTAATAATCACATCAATTACTGATAATATTATTTATATCTTTTTAAATTAATAAAAATAAATTTTCATTTTATTTATTTTTTTCTTATTATAAATCCCAATTTTAATTATTTTAAAACCTTTGTAATAAAAATAAAATTTTCATTCTATTTATAGTAAAAAAAGATTTCAATTATAACTTATCTTAAAATATCAGTTTATAATTAATAAAATTTTATTATATTAAATATTTTATATTTGACCCGTGTAAAATAAGTGTTTACTAAAGTTAGTGTATAATTTATAATAATAATAATTTATAATCTATCTTTCTACTCTAATAAAAGAATAAATATGGAGGACACGTGACAGAACAACATTTATCCTTACCCAAATTTACCCGTCTCTCTCTCATATTAAATAATTAATTTATTTACTAATAATATTATTTAACTTTTTTTAGATTAAAAATAGTTTTTTAATAAATTAAGAAATAGATCTTTTTATTAATATTATTTCTAAACAAATAAACTTTTATGAAATAATTTTTTTAAACATCATACTTTTTATAAAAATACTAAATAATGTAATATTAGTGTTTAAAGAAATAACTTTTATTTGTAGCAAAAAAAAATTAAAATTGAGAGTTATAATAAGAAAATTTTTAAATATGATGTGTTTTAATATGGTTTGTTATGAAACAAAATATTTAATTTTTTAGAGGAGAAAAGTTTAAAAACAAAAGTTTAAAAAGCTTGATATTGTTGTTTTATTACTTATAGTTTGTACTTATACATAATTTCAATTATATTTGATCTTATATCTTATCTTAAATTATCATTTTATAATTAATAAATTTTCATTATAATATTTTATTTATTCAATCCGTGCAATACACGTGCTTACTAAAGCTAGTAAGCTATAATCTATAAATTATAATAAGCTAGGTTAGTACAACGTGCATGAGTTGAATAAATAAAATATTAATTACTTAACAATAATAAACTATTAATTATAAAATGATATTTTGAAAAATGATATTATTAAAATTACGTATGAGTAAGGACTAAAAGTAGAAGACAATGATATTATTTTATTTAAAGTTTTGTTTTAATTTTTTATCTAAAAAAATTTAAAAAATTCATTATAAATCAAAACGTTTTAAAAGATGTCACTTTGTAAAAAATTCTTATTATAACTTTGAATTTTAATTATTTATTATTCATAAAAAATTGAATCTCTAAAAACACTATTTTAATATTTTGACGTATGAGTAAGGATTAAAAGTAATAAGGTCACGTTATTCAAATCTTAGTGTACGGTCTGCTGTTTAAAGAAGTATCAAGTAAAACTAGACACACACGTCAGTCAAAATGTTTCTCCTGCGTGATCTTATAATGAAATTGGCTTAATAAGCTTTCACTAAACATTTCATCTTATTATGTTTGTGTAAACTAAACGGAAATCACATTAATTCATATTGATGTGGTTATTGGTTAGCATGATTTTTGATCGTACACATTAAAGAAAATTAAAATTTTTGGTGAGCTAAGAGTATAAGTTACTTTAAACTTATAATTTTTAGTTTTACTTTTTCCTAAGTAAAGTAAATTATTATTTTACTTATGAAATTATTTATCTATGAATGATATATGTAATATGTTTATTATCCTTAACCGTGTAATACACATGTATTAACATAGTTAATTAATATATAGTTACATATATGTACCTTTTTAGTCATTTGATATAAAACAAGAAACAACATTAATAATTATTTTTAACATTAGTAGAACATTATTAAAATTTAAGTGATCACTTTTGTATATAAAAAAAAGTATAAGTGACTTTAATGAAATATTAACAAACTAAATAAATGAAACATATGCTTTGTTATTTTAGATTTAAAATTCCATAAATTTCTATATATTTTATGTCTATAAATGCCGAAATAACACAAACGGTACACATTTTTGTAAGTGCAAAGAAAATAAATAGTGCGTGCTCTTGTGATATTTGTTGTTTTTCTTTTTAATACAAAATTTTTCAAGCATGAAGCATGCTTGCTTTGGGTGAATTAGCTCAACAATATATTCTCAAGAGACATGGTGGTAAGATATTTCTCTTTAAAAAGAAAAAGAAAATTTAAATCTTATAAGATGGAGATATAGATGAATAATGAGAGTATAGTAAAAGCTTTTCTAAAAAAACAATCTATTTACTAAACTTTCAACCATAAATAAATTATGCCCAACACAACCTGCTTAAGAATAATTAATGGGGAAGAAACATTCAAAGGGATGAAATTGTAAAATAAAACTTTTATCATCTTCTTTTGATATATATAAATGAAATTGTACATCAAAACGATGTCTCTCTTCAAATTAAGCCTAATCTTTGTTTATCTGACAATGATTTTCGAATCTTCTATGGACGCCATACCGTGGGTAGGGTTTTATATTGTTGTGGCATCTTTTATATGCATCGTTGCAATGGCAGCTGATGCCATCCAAGCTTTTTGGCAATGGAAGTTATGGTTTCCAAATAAATATTTCACTCTAAATGCTTCTACCATCACCTTTATTGCGATCGCAACGAAGCTACTGGTGGATCTAACTACTAGATATCTAGTAATGAAGTTTACATAACAAAGATGGTTGGGATCTTTTTCTTACTCACCATGTTAGCCAATCTTGTCCCTTCTTTAGGGCTTATGGATGATAAAGAACTTCTGATGAATAGTGTGGCCTTGGGTGTCCTCATAATCGCCATTGTTGTAAATATATTGATCCAAACTTCTACTCAAGTGAGTTTATTCTCTACTAAAGTAATTCCTTTTTTGATATTCCCCACTTTATGGCCATTTTCAATCGCTTTGACAGTTTCAACAACTAGAAAAAATTAGAACATCTATACGAAGAGTCTCAACATTTAGTTTCAAGTCATGATGAGAAAGGATTTTCCTCCAAGGAACTCAAATTTTATGTTAAAAAGTATTGGATGATGACAGAAACTCATAACCCTCAATTTGTAATTGCCTTTTCACCGATTTCTTGTGCTTTTGGGGTTATATGTCCAATCTTTGCTTTGCTTGTAGGTTTATATGTGGTAAGGACTATGGGTTACACAAAAGATGTCGAGTTTGGTAATTCAGATTATAAATGGTCAATGAAGATAATTTTTATGGTGCAATCAGCTGGGGTTATAGTAGGTAGTATTGCACCATTTTTAAGATGTTGCGCATCTATTGGTCATTACAGTCTCTCCAAGAAATGGAGTAAAAACCAATTAAACGTGTTTCGAGTCGAAAAAACTTGGATCCAAACGCTTCAACAGTGGAAACATAACCATCTTCATTCATATATTCCATGTCGCCATGGCAAAATGTTGTTTCATACCTTTAACAACACCTTGAACATTTGTATAACACTTCATATTGTGGTTTTGGTTATATGCAAAACATTATGCCTTGTTGACAAAGCTTTTCTGTTATCACTTTCTTGTTGTTGGTATTTCTTCAACTCACTTTTGAAAAGGTTTAAAAAGCTAGTAAATGCTTCAAATAACAATACGAGCTCAGAATTAGAACAATATACAAGGTATGTTCGACAGATTGATAAAGAAGCGAAACTTTCTGATAGAATATTAAGAAATACGCTTCATTCCATAAGTCAATTGCTTGATGAGTCTGAAAAGAAAGAGCCACATAAACTTATCAACCTTTTAGAGAAATCTAAAGGACTCAATGGATTAATAGAGTTCAACAATGACCAAGTCCCACCTTTATTCACAAAAGAACCCGACAATTGTTGGAGCCTTGTACTAGTAACATTGACAACAATCGCTAGTACACTTCCTAACATGATTGCAAAGGGTCATTTGAATAGAATACTAGCGAGCATGCGGGAAGGCCTTCAAATTGTAAGACATATCGAAGAATGTCTTAACGTAGATGGTAACTCGGTAAAGGTAAGAAAAGCAGCAAGACGTACGTGGGAAGAAGTTGCAGTATACCAGATATGGTTACAAGTTGATCTTCAAAAGACAACTCGTAAAGGAGAAACATCAAAGGAGATTCTTACCTGGTTGGTTGATGAAGCAACAAAAATTGTGATACAATTGAAGGGTAACAAAATCATAATTATAGACGAGTTACCTTACAAGTTCATACTTGCAAGTTCCATGTATAGAATTACTCAAACGATA
>BJCO01001622.1:0-10144 GCA_018326465.1 Flaveria floridana
GGTGACAATGTTTGCGATGATTCTTGCGATACAATAGGTAAACACATATTTGTTGTCCCATAAAAAATTAGATACAAAATAGTAGAAGGTAATTTGGTGCAGTTATTACAAGAAGCGGTGAAAATTTTGTAATCTCGTCTGACGGGTCAAACGGGTTAGCTAGGATCAAAAACCTTAACTATAAAGGACATACAAAGTAAGAATTTTTTTAACAAGTATAAAAAGTTACCTATTGATCTATTACCCAACCGGTACGATCTGTCTCTTTTGCCAGCTATAATAATAATAATTCGTGGTTTTTAGATGTTACGACGCTGACATGCAATATTTATTATTAGAAGGTGGCCGGGTAATAGGCGATGCAAAACCAGGAGGCGTACTTTTTGCCCGTGTATTTCCTGAGAAATCACACATGTATCAGGTAGAGAAGTTGTAGATGCAAATTTGCAGCTAAAAATGTTTATTAATCCGTAAAGATTGATAAAACCATTTGCTTGTATGTCCAGTGGGTTCGCTTTAAAGACGGCATAGTGATGGACATCGATTGTAAGTCTTTAAACACTCGCTGTGCTAAATGGAAGATTTTTTGTTTACAAGGAGTTAAGTGGTCATACTTGATTTAGAGATTTTTTTTGTATGACGACGTAGGAGCCACAGATCAAAAATATGTAGTTACTGCCGACGATATAGATACACCTGTTGCTGTTGAGTGCAAATCATGGGATGACGACGGTAGAAAGGTACTCTGTGAACATCTTCAGTTTTATAACAAACAATTGATATTTCCACACACATTTTGTGTTCATAGTTACTAAATGATATAAATAAAATTCTCCCCAATATTTTTACTCATGTTGAAACTATTTGGTTTACAGGGGGAGTTAGTGCGACTCTTCGCCAACGAGTGTAACAAAATATCGTGTGGTAAGTTTAGTTAGTTATTTATGTTCAAAAAATTATTAATAATATGTCAAAAATAACATTCTGCAGATCCAGAAATGCAACAGGAGATAGACAATTATCTATCAGTTCGTCGAGCATCATTTGGTTCTTTAAGGGTACAGTATCTATAAACTAATAACATGAAATTGGTAACAAAAATGTTCTTGTTGGTATTTTGTGTCTAGTTCACTTGTGAAATAAGCTTCTTTGATACGATCCAAATACCTGATAACGATCGATCACCCACAAGTTATTCACTCTAACACTCGCGATGGTTACTTTTGCAGATGGATGGTTTGAGTTGGAAGCAAGCAACTTTGTCTTTGACACGATACAAATTCAAGATTACGATGGATCACGGACAATCTATTCTCATGAACATGAAATATTACAAGAATTTATTGGTACATCAAAAAAATTACATCTTAATTATGACTGTGGCCCATTTACTTAATTATGACTGAATATTTCTATCTTATGAGTATTGCATCATAAGGATTAAATTCTAAGATATGACCGCTTAGAAAATTGTTGGGAAATAAGGGTGTGAAAGGGAGTCTTTCTACCCTTGTCCTACATCGGTGTGACAAAGGAAATATTATGTGTTTATATATGAAAACAAGGTAAAAGGTATTGAATGTCTTTATAATATTTTTTACACCATGACCTACCCACGCGCAGGGGGGTGCAAAAACGGGTTTCTGGCTAGAAAATTTGGGTCGCCCGCGCACGACATGCGGACACGAATGCCGCTCCAAAAAACCGGGTCCACGTGAGCCGGTTTATTGCACCGGCCCGTATGGTTTATTTTTGTTGTAGAAACTGTTGGCATTTCGTTTGGCCTTCTCATGGCTCTTGGCATTTCGTTTTCCACGAAGTTAATTGTTGTTTATTTTAGCAGTTAATTGTTGATTATCACAACAGTTTTCGTGCATAAATATTAGTTAAACCCTAAACTCTGAACAGGCGGCGAATCTGTTTAAGGAAATTGTGTCAAGCACAAGCCTGGTTCAATCTTACTGCTTTACGGTTTTCTGTTCATATATTTTACTGTTTTCTAACAAAAATAATCCCATCTTGAATATTAGTTAAATACCTTAAATATCCTTTATGCTATGAGAAAAGTCAATGGATTAATTATGGTGATCTTGATAATTGTCATTCACTAATCTCTTGTAACTATATTGTAGATCGAAATCCCTTCAGGATATACTACACAATGCACGTTGAGATTTCATGATTGTTCTTCAGAGAGATATAGTTTCATTGATTATAGGTAATGCATTTATTTCAGATTATCGATTTGGTGTTTGACTTAATTGGTCCAAACAAAGAAGCGCACTTTGACTTTTTGGGTCAAAGGAAGTTTCTTTCAACTTCAAAATATGTTAATTGTTTTAATTTTCATGCAAAAAAATGGGATATGCACATTAGTCTTTATGACAACCTAGTAAACAAACCAAATAGTTAAATGTAAGTTTGAAACAAGTATCAAAATTAAAGTTATAGTTTGAAAGCAGCTCTTTCGACCTAAATGGTCAAATTGTACCTCTTTGTCACTTCAATCTTTAGACTTAACAAGAAAACAAGAGTATATTTTTTTCCAGAACCCGCGACACTTTTGTGCTAACCATGAGAATATTCCAAAGAAAGTTTTTGCTCAATGGAGAAAAATAGTTGCCAGCAAAGAGAGTGATCGGTCCGTATAAGAAGTGAAGATATGGTTTTGATTTGAGGGCGAGAAACGAAAATATGGGAGTTTAGGGTTAACAATGCAGAACGGTAAAAAACCTCTCAAATTGACTATAACTTCCCGTGATTTGAATATATTCTATATAAGTTTAAATACAACATTACAATATGATGTGTATTTTTATCCGCATTTCGGTATAAATAATAGATAAAAAATGTTGAATAATAATAAATAAACATATTATATGCATACCCTCAAAACATTTGACCATTTGACCTGACCAAAACCATAACTATCTCTGACGTTCCGAAAATGTTTTTGTTTGGACGGTTCAGCCGGTTTTAACTAGTATCATGAACAACCCCAATAATCTAACATTTGACAATTACATAAGGGTTTAAGGGGTCGCATTTTGTATGTTGATCGACCTTTTCGCTAAAGGGGTTGCTTGCAATTAGTTACCCTTACACATTTAAACATGGGTGATATATGATATATGTAATAATTTATTCGGGCAGAAGAATAAAAAACGAAATTTAAATTGAAGAAGAAGCATACAAACATTATCGAAACGAACTCGTTTGTAAAATAAAAGTAAAATAGTCATTTAATAAGTTAATGATTTTAGGAAGCGAAAATATATAAAAACCCCCTTTAATAAATATACTAGTTATGAAATGTTTATGTTAAAGAAAAAAAATAAAAGGCGTTTAATTTATAAATGTGCTTTATATAGTTTGTGTCGTTTCTTACAAATTGATTCTGATGTGGGTTCCCATGCTTGTGTGGTTGTGTGTGTTAGTGTAATTCCAGTTTAATAAAGTTTGGTGTATAGTTTGTCTAAAGGGTTTAGTTCAGGGACTATTCTTGTATTTTTTCTTTGAAGTTTGATTAGTGGTTGTTATAAGTAGTTAGTTGTTTTGTCTTTTATGATAACCAATTTTTCATCCCTGTAAATGTTTTGTGAATAAGGAGTTCTTCATTGTTCTTCATCTTCTTGATTTTGATTCTTCTTGATACTCACTTATATGTGGTATCAAAGCTTTGGTGAGGATAAGCGAAAGAGTGCTTTGTTTCACGGATTGAAACAAAACACCGGCTACGATTCTCACGCTGAGACTCGAAAGGACTGGAGCTCGATCCGAAGGTTGGGAAGAAGTATCATCGGAGAAGAAAGAAGATGGCGACACCAACACCACCTCAGAACAATCAAATCGTAACAATTCGAGAGAATGCAACGATTCCCCTACAGTGCCCCATGCTCTCGACGACCAATTACCCAATTTGGGCCGTGAAATTGAAGGCAATCTTCAATGTTCATGGCCTCTGGGAAGTGATCGAACCACCGGGGGGTGTTGTTCTTGACGCGAAGAAGAATGGCACAGCAATTGCATACCTCTTTCAAGCTATACCGGAAGAATTGGTGTTACAAGTTGCCGATCGTGCCACTGCGAAGGAGATCTGGGATACCTTGAAGACGAGATTCGTTGGAGTCGACAGGGTAAAGAAGGCTCGACTTCAAACTCTAAGAAATGAGTTTGAATCTCTAAAGATGAAATAAGGAGAAAGTATAGACGACTTCGCGAGCAAATTAGGTGCGATCACATCTAAGGCAATACAGTTGGGTGAGCCGATACAGGAATCAGTAGTTGTTAGAAAACTACTTGATTCAGTACCAGATCGCTTTATCCAAATTGTAGCCTCGATAGAGCAATTTGTTGATCTTGAAACCCTACTACTACCAGAGGCGATTGGGCGCCTGAAAGCTTTTGAAGAAAGAACTGGTATGAAGAACAAAATGCAAGGCAAAGACTCAAAGGATGACCAATTGCTCCTCACCTATTCTGAATGGCAGGCAAAACAGAAGAGACATGAGTCAAGAACAAAGAAGCAGTTTGAAAAAGGCTCAAAGACAAAAGTGAAAGGGTGGTCTTCAAACAAGGAGAAACCAACTGATCCTGATGTAGCCAAGTCGAAAGGAAAGGCTACAAAGGACAAATCTCGAATAAAGTGCTTCAGATGTGAAGAACTTGGTCACTATGCCTCTGAGTGTCCAAAGAAGATTAAAGATTTTGAGGCTAACTTGACTCAGACTGTAGAAGATGAACCCACTTTGTTGATGGTGATGGCTCAAGGGGATCAGAAGGAATATGTGTTCCTGAATGAGTCAAAAGTGAATCCATCTTTGTATGCTGGTGAGATAGATGTAACTGATCATATATGGTACCTAGATAATGGTTCCTCCAATCATATGACAGGGAATCATTCAAACTTCTCGGAACTAGATACAAAAGTTGGTGGGAGAATCAAGTTTGGAGATGGGTCTACAGTCGAGATACAAGGGAGGGGATCAATTGTGCTAGAGTGCAAGAATGGTGAACAAAGGCTCCTAAAGGATGTGTACTACATACCTACACTTAGGAACAATATACTAAGTTTGGGTCAATTAACTGAAGCAGGCTCGGAGGTAAAGATGAAGGGGGATTTCCTGTGGTTGTATGAACACAGTGGGAAACTACTAATGAAGGTACAAAGATCACAAAATAGACTTTATAAAGTGGTCTTGAAGATTGGTCAACCAAGTTGTATGTTAAGCAACATGGATGACACAGCATGGAAATGGCATGGACGACTTGGACATGTCAATTTTGTAGCACTAAAGGAGATGGATGCAAAGAACTTGGTTAAAGGGGTGCCAATTGTGGACAAACCAGAACAAGTTTATGAAGTTTGTCTAGCTGGTAAGCACTCAAGACAACCTTTCCCATCTCAGTTTGTCTATAGATATGCTAAACCACTAGAGTTACTATGTGTTGATCTGTATGGGCCCATTTCACCTACAACCCTCTCAGGAAACAAGTACTTCATGCTGATTGTGGATGACAGTAAAAGATTTATGTGGGTATATATGCTCAAGTCAAAAGACCAGGCACTTGAATGTTTTAAAATATTCAAGAAGCAGGTAGAGACTGAGTATAACCTGAGAATTAAGACCCTTAGGTCTGATAGGGGGGGGGGAATTTACCTCAACTCACTTTAGAAATTACTGTGAGGAAGAAGGGATAGTGAGGCAGTTAACTACCCCCTATACTCCTCAACACAATGGTATGGTGGAGAGGAGAAACAGATCAGTGTTAAACATGACAAGAAGCCTGCTGAAGGCCATGGATTTACCACAGAATCTATGGGCAGAAGCAGTTAGGCACTCAGTATACATATTGAATAGAGTGTCCACAAAAGCTCTACTCAATACTACCCCCTATGAAGCCTTGAAAGGCAGAAAGCCTAATCTTCATCACCTAAGAATTTTTGGGTGTGTTGCACATGTAAAAAGGATGCAATTACATTTGTTGAAGCTTGAAGATAGAAGCCAGCCTATGGTATATCTAGGTGTTGAAGCAGGATCAAAGGGTCATAGACTCTATGACCCAGTATCCAAAAAGGTAGTTGTAAGTAGAGATGTCCAATTTGAGGAAGGAAGAAAATGGGATTGGTCCTCCTACTTACATGACATGGTCCTCCCACTATCAACCTCGAAACCGAATCCAAAATGACCAAACTGTTGACCTGCTTGTTGTCATTATTTTGTAGCTGCTACCACTGTAATTAGTCGTGATTTGGTCACTGTTTAAACTCCGAAATTAATCCCGAAACACCCTGCGTTGCTTTCTTCTTTCTTGAAACTCAATATTGATTCACCTATGTGCTAGGTTGCTGCCATGGCTTCGCTCAATTAATTCACGTGTGTGTGGCTGCTTCACCTACTTGGATGCTTGCGTGTTTGTTTTTCTTCTTCTTCAGATTTAGTAGCCAATGAGGGATTTAATTCCACCGTCTTCAACAACCGACTCAAAACCAAAACAAAAATCTTTCCTTTCTTTTCATTGCTATCGATTGTACAACCCAAAATTTTCTTCTTTTCGGTGGGACTCAATGAATCACACAGGTTTGTTTTGGATCTTTTCCTTCTCAAGCAAACCACCGGTCACGGTTGTCTCCTTCGGTCTCGGTCTAGGGTCGGTATATTAGGGCTCGTCGGTCATTTCGATCTCACGCCGGAACTCACTTTCCCGTCACGGTCTAGTGTCGGTCTCTTTCTCCAGTCTTATCTCTTCCTGTGATTCACATGAAATCGCCCCCTTCTTCATCGTCTCCAACCACGGCTTGCTTCTACTCTTGTTCCGCTGATCGGTGGCTTCTGATCAACCCTTGCTTCTTTATACATTCCAGCCAATTACAACAACAAAGCTGCTGCGTTTCTTTCCCCCTCGCGACATGCTTTTGGCGATAGCAGCCAAGGCTGTTGCCCTTGATTTCTTTCTTTGGACTCTCAAACCTTCTAACCTGCTTGCATAATCAATTATGCTTTTGATTGCTTGTTGCTGTTAAATTCTTGCTTGATTACCTGCTACTGCTTCTCATTCCTTCAGCCCAGCAGCCAAGGGCTGCTCCTCCTCTCGTAAGCCAACTCTCAAAACGCCTGTTTTTTCAAACCTTGTGCTCTGATACCAAATGTTGGTTTCAGACACAAAATTATACTCAAACTCTTGCTACTCATTCATTCTCAAATGTACATTAAATAGAGAAAAACATCTTGCATCTAAAGAAAAGGAAATTAACTTACCCACTAACCCATTACTCCATTATCTAGACCCACTAATCTTGCTAACTAACTATGACCAACTAATAATTAAAAACATGTGACACAATAAACTTTCTAATAACCAGTCCATAACTTGACCCGACTTGACCCGATCAAGATTAACACAACATCTAGTAGTGTTGGAATGGCTTCAAATGAAACTTGTCAAAAGGTTTCAGTTGCAACAATTTAAGCTCCAATTATCTTTATAAAAACACGTACAACATATACCATCAGGCATCAACAACTGCAAAATAATGAATAATGAATAGAATGTTTCAGGCGGAGGTTTTGCCTACATTCACTTTGAGCAACCATTACTTTAAGCAAACTTTTTCATATTCCACACTATTATGGGTTGAAAGTGCTCGAGTATCAGTTTTTTTTCATATGTAATCAATTGTTCTAAGGGTACTCACTTGCTGGTCAATATTAGCGAGACGAAACACTTTGATGAAAAAAGATCATTCATCCCCTTGCCATTGGCGTCTAGCTTTGTTGTTTCCTTGAGGATAATTGAACTCGTTTTCTAAGTCATCAACATCATCCTCTTTGTTGGTTTTATTATTTCCACTTGATGTAGCAAGAACCCAAACATAATTCAGCATTCAAAAGTCAAAACTTCCTTTTGAGCTTCTTTTTTCCCCCTAATAGTAGGGTATGTAGATAGATTCAGAATAATACGTACATCATGATTTAAACAATATTATTCATTATGGTAAAAAAAGATATTAATAGAAATCATTTTACAAACTAAGCTTTCCTATCCAAAACTGAAAATATGAAAGGAATGTCAGTATATCAAGTTACAACAGATTGATATCAAGTTACTTTACCTCCCAATCCTACAATAATAAAATGAAATGCATGCAGAAATATTAGAATGTTGTTATGTCTTATGAGAAATATTTTGCAGGCTATTCATACATGCCTCAGTAGAAATATATTTAACATTTTCCAATATTGACCATATGGTATTCTTAAATCGATGGAGTAATGTCACAACAGTTAATATATCTAATAATCAATAAAACCGTTAACATCTTAAAATGAATCCTATTTTGAGATTAATCGTGATATCAAACCACAAAAGTGCATGTGATTACAAACTTAAACTGAATTTATTTACAAATATTGATTACAAAACTTAAACTGAATTTATTTACAAATATGGATTACAAATAATGTCATTAATGCAAATCTTACTCTTTTGTTTAGCCCTAAGTGATTAATCCAGTTGGTCGTCAAAATTGGAACATGAGCATACCATAAGATCACATATCAAAAACTTAGCAGACTGAGAACTTAATTTCAAAAACAAACGATAGTTCACAGTTTTACTCTTTGAAGTTGTTGGACACCGACCTTATATTTTGAGTTATAGTATAATGGTCGAGCCGGCTTTGCTCGATTTATAAACGAACCGAGCCCGAGCCCAACTTAGCTTGACTCTAACTCTGTACCATCCCTTACAACCGGAGTTAAAACCTCTAATATACATAATATCAACCATGGAGTTATCTTTGTTAATTATTTTTAATCTTTTTGTGATTAGTATTCTTTGTTTGAATAAGTATATGCAAATACATGATCCCTGTAAACAAATGACCCCGCTCTAATTAATCATATAATATGTTGTCTTTAAATAAGACAAACCACATAATATTGAAAACTAAATGGCAGGAGAAAGTCAAATAAATTAGTAAAGAAAGTCAAGTTGTTGATAGGTGTTAACGCGTGAAATGACAATTGACCACTTTTATTTCTCTAATTTCTAACACATTAACTTGTAGCTATTTCAATCTCATATAAGCTATCCACAAAAGCTTATTTGATTCCATCTTTGTATTTTCTCCTTTGATTCTTCCGATGTCTTTCATGAAAGAATTTGATCACCTTAAAATCCAAATGAAAGATATAGTATCCGCCACCAACAATTTTGATCCCACCAAGGTGATTGGCGGTGGCGGATTCGGGAGAGTGTATAAAGGAGAACTCTCTTCCCCCGAAGGACAAATCACTATGGCTTTTAAGCAGTTAGATCGTAGACACGGGCAAGGGAACATTGAGTTTTGGAAGGAGGTCATGATGCTTTCCAAGTACAAGCATGAAAATCTCATCTCTCTCTTTCACTTTTGCATAGAGGGCGATGAGATGATCCTCGTATATGAGTATGCTTCTCGTGGGAGCCTAGATCGGTATCTAAGTGATGCGAGTACTCTTAATTGGATCCAACGCTTGAAGATATGTGTTGGGGCTGCACGTGGGTTGCGATTCTTGCATGATCCTAAGGAGACACTGTAGGATTCTATGTGCCCAAGACACTTAGAATATTGATGTGGTTAGTACGTTATGATCCAAGTCGGGTTATACCCAATAACAAACTTAGCAAACACCAATTAATATTTGATTGATGATATGATCATGCAATTAAATATTTACACCAATTTAGAAAATGGGTTTTCTAAATAAGTTGCATATGAGATGGAACAATTTATTAGGATATTTTGTTCAATAATATTATTTGTAATGTTATTTAAGTAAGTTAGGTAACATTACAAATTAATAGTGAGAGTATACTACTTATACAATTAATTGGTTAATTGTATAAACTAGTTACAAGACTAGACAATATACATGTGTGTGTTAATATTTGTTTTTGTAAGAAAAACATTTATTTTTCTTTCATGTGGCCGTTCCCCCTCTTTTGCATATGATATGAATTTTATTCTCTTGATAAGAGAAGTCACATGCAATTGTCTTCCACTAGCTCTTTCCACTAACTATATTCCTTTGAAAAGAACAAAACACATGGATATTGTCTTCCACTACTAACTAGAAAAAGACTCTCTCTTCCACTCATAATA
>BJCO01001625.1:0-11758 GCA_018326465.1 Flaveria floridana
TATAATATGTGTATGAAAATAATTAAATAATATATATTATGTTATATAAAAATTAATATGTACATGTAGTATTGTAAAAATACATAAATTAAGTAAAAGATAAAATAGTTGCAGAAAACGTCCTTTATGTTTGAAAAAAGCTACACTAATAGTCCTTTAGAGGTAAAAAGACTAAATTGTCCTTGACTTAACTGAAAAAGTTAACGACAGTTAGTGTAAAGGACGAAATCTGTTACAAAATGTTAATATAAAGGATGTTTAGTGTACTTTTTAAAGATAAAGGATAATACTTGCAACTTTATATAAACTTAAAGGATGTTTTCTGTAATTTTGTCTTAAGATAATTATTTAAGATAAGAGAGAGACGGAAAAAATTTTGTAAGGGTGATTGTGGTGCTGCCAGATGACACTTCAAGTTACTTTTCTATTATATTAGGAAGATTTTTGGAATTTGAAAAAACCTTTTTATTACAAGTCGTCCTTTATATCACACAATCTATTTCTGTACACTTTGTGTTCACTGTTTTCTTTTAGCATTTTATTTTTTCTTGAGACAAATGTAATAGTGTTTGGACTCGAAGCATGTACCACTTTCACGTTTGATGTCAAAATAAAACTATACTTTTCTTTTGTAAACAATGTTTAATACCACATCATACACCATTTTTTTTTAATTTATTATTTTAATGTCGACTTATAATTTAGTTGGTTATATATTTTTGGATAGTTTGGTTGGGTTTTCATTGAGAGTGAAAAAAAAGGGTGTAGTTGGGTTGTGTATGTAGAAAAGAGAAAATTTTTTCTTTACTTCATGTGATTTGGCTCAAATAACAATTTTTTTTAAATGTTTCAAAATCATTTTTGACTTCATGTGGTATGTAATTTTTCGTAATTTACTTCAATAATAACATCTTTAGTTATTTTTTATTTAATTTTTTTTTCTTAAAGTCGAGCTCGGCTGGGCTCGTTTTGACTCTAATAAGCTCGAGCTTGGCTCATTTGTAGTTTAATTATTAAAGCTCGAGCTTGGCTCGCTAAAAATTTGTCAAGCTTGGCTCGGGCTCGACTCGTTCATTATTAAATTACTACTTTTATACTTTATTATAAGAACTTTTATTATCTATTTATAATCATACTTTTTTATTTTTACACATAATATGTTTAATTATTTTTATCATAATTTAATATATAGTAACACTATTTATATAAATATATTATTTAATATTAAATAAAAAGTATATGAATAAAAAAACTCGTTTAGGCTTATGAGCCGGCTCGAGCTATTGAGCTCGTTTAGTTATCGGGCTCCAGCTCGTATAAACTCAGCTCGACTCGAGATTCTTTCAAGCCGATCCGGAGTAACTTGGAAACCGACTTGACTCATCTACATGCTTACACTACAGGAAAACGTAGCTATTGCGACGACAAAAGATATAGGAACTTGCTACAGGAGTCAAAATATGAAGGAAGAGGAGTTTAGGAATGAGGAAGCACAGTGGCGGACTTACCTTATGTGGGGAGGGGTCAACCGACCCCGCAGAATTTTTTTTATCTGTAACGTGTATTGACGTTTTTCAATTGACCCCGTGTATTTTTTAACTTCGACCCCTATGAAAAAATTTTACTGACCCCTATGAAAAAAATTACGACCCCGGAGAAAAAAATTTCTGGATCCGTCACTGAGGAAGCAGGTAAAGACATTGGCACCTACGAAAACATAACAAAGAGGGAGAAGGCTGGGAAAGGGTTATTTGTAGGAGAAACAAAGCACAAAAGACAGGAGGCTCTAACGGAATCATAATCATTTTCTTTATCGCTAACATATATCCCTGCTGGTGTATCAAGCAAGGATTTGTAACATCTTGGTGGATTAGTTGATCGATTATTATGTAGTAAGGAAGAAGGATAAAAACAAAAGGAATTTAAATATTGCAGTAAATTAACCTAGCTAGTTTGACAGGAATAATAAATATGTTGTATGGGATATAATTCAAACATGGTCAACAAAGGCAAAAGAATCTTTGAAGTAAATCACAATATGTATATCTGTTGGTTTACGCCCTCACAAACACTCACTCAAAACACACACAAACTGTGTTATCTTTATTTATTATGCGATGGATAACTTTACAAGAAACAAACTAGTCTATTTATAATAAAAAAACAAACAAACCTAAACTCCATGTAAACATGGAGCACGTGGAGTAACAAACCAACAATTGAAATTCCTAATAATTAGCAAATTAAAACAACTTTGAAGACTTCTTCAAACCTAGTAGCCCACGTCTAAGTCACACATGGATGACCAAATTTCTAGTTGACTCGTGAACCACCAATATCGAACCTGACTTACCCATGACCCGTGAACAATGAACCGTGAACTAAACCCGATTAACCCAAAAGTATCTACATTCCACATGAAAAATTAGCAAAAGTAAGACTGCTCATATATGGATATGGTTATCGGGTGGGAACAAGAAGGCAAAGAATTAAGAAGGCGATAAAGATTAATTGCAACGATGCTTGGTTTCCATATAATTTGAAAAGGATGATGGTCATGGAGATGATCTCAGTTTATACATAATATTTAACATAAAGAAAATAATAAAAAGGAAGGCATAAGCAATGTAGAACTCACATACATTAGAGGTTTGAAAATTACATTTACAGGGACCAAGATAGTCAATTATTACTGATGTGGATTCCAAAAGCTCAAGATTGATTAACAATGAATGAGCTTAGTAAAACTCAGAGAATCCATGAGGAAGAAGAAGACTCTCGAAAGTTAGTTACAAAGAAGCTTGAAAAAGGAAAACAAACAAACAAACAAACAAACAAACCCAGTATGTCCCATTCAAGAGCAGGGTCTGGGAGGGGTAGGTGGTGGCAAGCTTGAAAAAGGAAAAGTTTGTTATATTCTTAAAAACTCCAATTTACAATTCCACACCCCTATTTATACTCAATTGACTATTCTACCAATACAACTTTATTGACTTTTATTGACCCACTAATTGACTAACTCATTAACTAGTTAGTACACATCAATACTCCCCGGTTAAGAAGATACTTGTCCCCAAGGATCAAATTCAGGAAACCATTGATTCATCAGTGTAGCAGATTCCCAAGTAGCTTCCTCTGATGGTAGATTCTTCCATTTAACTAACCATCGAATATGCACACGATTGTGTTTCTTGAGAACTCTAGTATCAATCACTCCGTCCGGTTCTTTAGACACGACATCTCCCATCATTAAAGAAGAAGAATGAGGAGGGACAAACCCAATGATACTTTTTAAGTAAAGACACATGAACTGTAGGATGTATAGCTGATCCCATCGGTAATTGCAAAGTATAAGCTACTTGTCCAACCTTAGCTATGATCGGAAAAGGACCAAAATATTTAGCTGAAAGTTTATGGTTGGATCGATGTTGAACTGATTGTTGTCTATAAGGTTGTAGCTTCAAATAGACCCACTCTTCAATATCAAAACTTTGCTCGGATCTATGGGTGTCAACAGTTTTCTTCATTCTATTTTGAGCTTGATGCAAATTAGCTTTTAAGATGTTAATAACCTCCTCACGAACTACCAGACTCCTATCCACAGCTTCATTGTTACTTTCACCCGGCAAATATGGCAAATGTAAAGGAGGTGGTTGCCCATATATGACTTCAAATGGAGAGCATTTAATAGCAGAATGATAGTTGGTATTATACCAAAATTTTGCCAATGGTAACCATTTAACCCAATCTTGTGGTCGGTCAAAACACAGACATCTCAAATATCCCTCCAAACAACGATTTAGAACTTCTGTCTGTCCATCCGTTTGAGGATGAAAAGAACTGGAGAGTTTATGATCTATACCTTGAAGACGTAATAACTCACTCCAAAAATGACTAATGAAGATTTTTGTCACGATCCGAGATAATAGATTTTGGATGACCATGTAAATGGTAGATTTGATCCAAAAAGAGTTGTGCAACTTCCACTGCAGTAAAAGGATGTTTGAGAGCTAAAAAATGTGCACCTTTACTCAGCCTATCAACCACAACCAAAATAACATCTTTTCCACCAGAGCGTGGTAATCCTTCTATGAAATCCATAGAAATATCTTCCCATACACCCGAAGGTATTGGAAGAGGTTATAACAAGCCTGGATAAGCTGCAGTATCAGCCTTGCATTGCTGACGTATTGTGCACAGTTTAACATAAGCAACAACTTCTTTTTGCATTTTAGGCCAATAGAACAATCGAGCAATACGATTAATAGTAGCATGTACCCCCGAATGACCTCCCTTGGCTGAATCATGTAACCATTTAAAAATTTTGAATTTAAGAGGTGGAAGATTACCTACTACCAATTTTCCCCTCCTTCTCAATTCACTTGCATGCCACGAATATTGAGGGTGAGAAGATGCATCGTGGGATAATTCAGAAATCAGCTTCTGAAGTATGGGATCAGTTATCCAACCAGTCTTGATATCATCCCATAAATCAGTGTGAACAGATGAAGCAGCCATTTGCAAAAGCTCCCCATGAGTTGCTCTAGAAAGAGCATCAGCCACTTTATTTTCTATCCCTTTCTTGTAACAAATCTCAAAAGAGAACCCCATTAATTTCGATAACCATTTTTGTTGTAAAGGTGTAGAAATTTTACTATCCAACAAGTATTTAAGACTCTGCTAATCAGTCTTAATTACATTAGAATTGTTGATTAAGTATTGCTGCCATTTTTGGACTGCAAAAATAATTGCCAACAGTTGTCTTTCATAAGTAGAAAGAGTTAATTTTTTAGGGGATAACGTTTTGCTGATAAAGGCAATTGGATGACCCTGCTGCATCAGAACAGTTCCAATTCCAAAACCAGAAGCATCCGTCTCTATCACAAAGGGTTCATTAAAGTTGGGTAAAGCAAGTACCAGAGGTTTAATCAGAGCTTGTTTAAGAGACTGAAAAGCAGCATCAGCTTCAGAAGACCAAAGGAAAGCATCTTTCTTAAGCAATTGAGTTAAGGGTCTAGCAATGTTCCCATAATTTTGCATAAACCTTCTGTAGTAATTAGTAAGACCCAAAAATCCTCTTAAGGACTTAATGGAAGTAGGAATTAGCCAATGTTGAATAGCTTGTATTTTAGCTGGATCAGTAGACACTCCTTTAGAAGATATAATATGGCCCAAGTATTCTAATTCGGATGCCCTAAAAACACATTTACTTTCCTTGGCAACTAGCTTGTTTTGTCTCAACACTTCCAAAACCAATCTTAATTGAGACATATGCAGCTCCCAAGAAGCACTATACACAAGTATATCATCAAAGAAAACAAGGACAAACTTCCTCAAATACTTGCGAAATACATGATTCATTAAGCCTTGGAAAGTTGAGGGAGCATTAGTTAGGCCAAAAGGCATAACTAAAAATTCAAAATGACCACAGTGAGTCTTGAAAGCAGTCTTACTAACATCAGCAGGATCCATTTGAATTTGATAGTACCTGGATTTTAAATCCAGCTTTGAAAAAAATTGAGTGCCATAGAGTTCATCCATTAATTCTTCAACCATAGGAATTGGAAATCTATCCGGAATGGTTTCCTGATTAAGCTTTCTATAATCCACACACATTCTCCACCCACCATCTTTCTTTTTGACCAATACAACCGGAGAAGCAAAAGAACTATTGCTATATCGAATTATTCCTTGATCTAGCAGCTCATTTGTTATCTTCTCAATAATATCTTTTTGAAGAGTAGGATACCGATAAGGTCTAGAATGAATACCTTATGTTCCTTTCTTGAGAGGAATTCGATGATCAAATGAAGCTCTCAAAAGAGGAAGTGAGTTAAGGTCACGGAACACATCTGCAAATTCATGCAATATTATCTATAAATCCTTCTTTAAAAAGGTATTCTCATCTTGTTGCAACACTATAGAAGTGGAAGTAGGCTGCCCTTCAATAGCATAAACTTGAAGCATAGATAGTTCCCCCTTCTGCATAGTTAATTTCTTAAGACTTCCTTTGTTAAAAGTTGACAATTTTTTGGATTGTTGCCCCCTCAAAACCACCTTTTGACCCCGATACTTGAACTCTACTGTTCTATCTTTATAATTCATCTTGATAGCCCCCAAATCAGTAAACCATTGAACACCCAATACCACATCACAGCCCCCCAAGGGCATCACATACATATCCGCCTCAAAAATTATACCTTGCATCTTCCAAGCAAACTTCTCAACCATCTTATCACAAACGATTGTTCCCCCATCAGCTACTTTAACTAACATTGAAGGTTTGTCCACCAATTTACAACCCAATTGTTTTGCTACAACCGCATCTAAAAAATTATGAGAACTACCCGTATCCATCAACATTTGTAAACTCATTTTCTCAAAATGACCCGTGACTCTTAATGATTGGAATCGATAATCTCCAGCCAAAGCATTCACTGAAATTTGTGCAAACTCTATTTCATTCAAAGTTGGTTCCTCTTCTTCAATAACATCTTCTAACATTTCTACCTCAATGTGATACACTTGAGGTCTATTTCCTTTACAAATATGCCCCAGAAGATATCTTTCATCACAATTAAAACATAAACCCTTAGTAATTTTTTCATCAAACTCACCTTGAGTTAAGATTCGTCTATTTGTAGTTATCTTCCTACTTTCATTCCCTACCGGTTTAGCTACTGGAATTAGTGCTTTAGAATTAACCGGTGTGGCCAACAAAGGAGCCTTGGTAGTAAACTTCATTTTCTTAGCCTTAATCGTTGCTTCTTGAAGCTTGGCTAAACAAAAGGCTTGTTGTATAGTCTTTGGATTAAACATTCTTACTTGTAACTGAATTTCTTCTTCTAAGCCAGCTATGAAACAACTTAGCGCATACTCAATCGGCAAGTTTAGCCTACTAATTATAGCATCAAAGGCATCATAATACTATTGCACAGTTGAAGTTTGTTTTAGATTCTTTAATTCTGTCATCGGATCATCAAACAATTTTCCAAATCTAGTTTCCAATTCAGTTACCAATTTTTGCCAAGATAACGGTTTATTACCTCTCTGTAGAGTGTAAGATTGGAACCATTGTGAAGCTTTTTCTTCAAAATGAATAGCTGCCAATCGACCTTAGTCGCATCAGATATCGTATCCAATTGGAAGAATCGCTCCACTTTGAACAACCAAGAATTCAAATCCTCTCCATGAAACTTGAGAAACTCAATCTTTGTAAGTCTTGCCATTGAATTGAAACTAGCATCTCCATTTCCTCCCAAATTCGTCTCGGATCGACTGCCAGACGATCGATTTTGTTGATTCACCATTTCCGAAACTTGAATTGCGAGACCAGTCACAATATTCTTTAGCTCCGCCAATGACTTCGAATTTTCAACAATCTGTTCATTCATCTATGATTGCTGACCATTCTCAGACTCCGAACCCCTGCTCGCTTCATCACCTTTGGAATTCGTCAAAGCTTGTCTTCTTGTCATCTCCACTTATACAATCAGCGAAGAAAAAATTCTGAGTAAGGATAGCTCTGATACCACTGATGTGGATTTCAAAAGCTCAAGATTGATTAACAATGAATGAGCTTAGTAAAACTCAGAGAATCCATAAGGAAGAAGAAGACGCTCGAAAGTTAGTTACAAAGAAGCTAGAAAAAGGAAAAGTTTGTTATATTCTCAAAAACTCCACTTTACAATTCCACACCCCTATTTATACTCAATTGACTATTCTACCAATACAACTTTATTGACTTTTATTGACCCACTAATTGACTAACTCATTAACTAGTTAGTATACATCAATTACATGGATAACAAAGTTGACTAGTGCAAATACGTTACTAACATATAATTATGGGAGGGGAAGGATCCTCCGTTGAAGAAAATTACAAGATTACGTATACGTGGAGGAGTAACTTTGAATATATATCAGGGATAAAAGAACCTGTAATGTTATTACGGGATATTTTGGGAACTTAATTTGGGAATCAGAATTCTTGTGGAAAAAAGAAGATACCTCTTATGGTTTTGTTTATATGCTTGTCAATCTAAGTAAAATGATAAAGGACTACATGACTAGAATGAAAGGACAATCTTTATGATGTATGGATACAAGAGGAATGGAAAGAGTGGGCTCCAAACTTTGTTTATGGCGATGAAGCCTTTAATGAGCAGGACAATGAGGATAAAATGAATCAAGAATGGAGCAATGATGAACGATCTTGTAACATTCATGTTTTTTTCATGCTTAACTTGTTGATAATTCTAATACTTTAATGTAAGCATTAATTGAATTCAAGAACCTATTTTGGAAACAATCTTAAATTCTGTACATTATTATTCATTATGATACTATTACCTGCTAATGTATTTCTTAATAACATGCGTGTAAATATTTGATTTTGCTAGAAATAGTAACTTGGAATTGCCCTAAAATTAATTAAAGTTTAAGATAATGCTAAACTACTACATAAATGAAACACATATAACTATAAGGGCAAAAGTTTACTTATGTGTAACTTAGGGTTACATATGTAACTTTTGATAAAAGGATAAAAATTTAATTAATTAAATTAAGTCTTATAGTGATAAAATATAAATATATGTATATATATGTATATATATGAATGGATAATTACAAAATTATATATATATATATATATATATACATATATATATATATACTATTTTACTATTTTAATCATTTAATTGATATATATCTAATAACTAATAAATAATTAACTAGTAATTATCCTAAATCTAACAAATAATTAATAAAACTTATTCTAACTCTAAATATATAAAAAAATCATTCATCCCTATCCCTACGAAAATATATGATTTTTATTAATAAAGATATTAAGAAAATCTATCCTAATTGAAATCTAAAACCTTAAATTTTCCACTAAAAATAGGGGTCTAATTTTCATTATTTTTCTCATCCAACTTTAAATCTAGAGCTCTCATCAAATTAAATTTTAACTCATAACATCTTTCTTGAAGATCCAAGAAGTTTTCCTTATCGAGTAAGTTTTTATGTTCTTCGTGTTCATACCTTTCCAATTGTGTTTTATTAAAAATAAATTATAACTAGCTTGGGTCTATGACTAAATAACATTCTTGTGTAATAATCATAGATATAAGATGGATCAAAGCATCAAATAAATATGAAATCATCAAAACTTTGCTTAAACACATCAAACTTAAATTTCCATATTTTCACAGATTTATAAAGCCAACTTCGGACAATCATATCTGCCTCATAACAAATCTTTTTTGATGATTCTTTTTTAAAAATAAAATTCAAAGTCTTACCAACCATGTAAATAAGGTCTTTTAACTCATTGATTTGACCCCTCAAACAGTTCGCGCAAGTTTAGTACGCGAATATGTTCAAAGCTATCATAACCTAAAATTTTACAACATTCCAATATTTCCATGAATATAATATAAAGCAACGGTTTTTATTATAAAATAAATAATATAAACATGTTTTAAACAATAAAAATCCAAACTTTAATGATTCTTATGATTATCTATCAACTTGAATCATGTTTCTAGTAAAGTCGTTCGTATTTTTCAACTGTAACCCTATCTTATACAACTTGTTTATTCCCATCTTTGCTAAACTTATATTTACACTTTTTTCCTATACTTTATAAACATATGAAACACACCACTAACTTGGTCTAGTATATATATAGAATCGTTTCACCCGGTATGTAGTTATATGGCAAATAAAAGGTTCTGGCTAAGGAAAGACAGGGTACTTAAGTGATGAAAATCCACCAACTCTTTTCTAGGAATCCTTTTGTTAGATGTGCTACTTTGGGATAACATAAATCTAGTATACGATAAACATTCTTAAACTTTTACAATAACAAACCCCTCAACTATCGACAAATACAATAATCTAACTAAATAAACTTACTTAGGGCAATCCTCACTCCAAGTTAATACAAGTTGCAAGATCAACCCACCTATTTTACATGGTGAGTTCATAGCCCCTTTTTTATTTTCTATTTTAGGGTGGAAACATGCTCTATATATCAAACTAGACATTCAAATTTTAAAGTCAAAACTAGTCTTTTGCAAACTCAATGACAAAACTAAACTTATTATACATGTTGCAATATTTTATGACATTTTTTACTATAAAGTCCCTCTATTTTTCTAAAATCTACACAATCATTAACTTCGGGTAAGCCACGGGAGTACTTAGATAGATCTATCGACCTGACAAGCCTATTCAATACTCGGGTTGATGCATGCCAATCAATACCAAGCGTCCTTTGAGTCAACGTACTCTTTTGACTTAAAAGGAGCTGGATGTTCAGAAAGTGCATACTAGACAAGCATACTATTAGTCTGACCTCTTGTGTCAGGGGGTTAGACAGAAGGGCATTTGATCACTAGGGTTGGTTGTGGACTCATGTATAATAGTTTACTTACTTGTACTTGAAAAATTATGTATTGGTTTGTATATTGATATTTACTATATGTATACTTCTAAACCTATGTACCTATCAACTTCTTAGTTGACGTATTTTAACATGTTTTCAGGTAGTGGAAACTAAGTTCTTTGCTTTGCTTAAGCTAGGTTTCAATGATAAGTTTTAGTTGGACCTAGTTAGACTTTGAATAAAATAAATACTTATTTACTTGTTTGGTTTATTTGTTATTAGGATTGGATTTAACCAACTATTCGATTTTAATAATTAATTTCTTTTAGTACTCTTTATCCTTGTGTTATGATTAAATTTCATCATGCCTTGGTGTTTCCACCTTAGTCGGGATGTGATAGATCTGACGACGAAGATGATCGATTTTCTCGGGACTTTATTTTCTGGTTACCGGTATTCCCACAAGGAAAGAAAGCATTAATGATGCATCGGGAACTCCAATAGGTACGCCAATTCCAAGAAAGGAGGAGGTAGCACTGGATTCTTGGGTTAGGGATACGGGGGAAATTCCAACCCATCATGAAGGTGGTTTAGTGGAAGTACAAATGGGCCAAACGGAACCAAATGCTAAAAATATGGGTCCAAATGGGGACACCGCTGGGGTTTTTGGTGGTAGGCCGGTTCAAACGGTCACGGTTAGGCCTAGCTGTCACGGTTTGGCACCTAACCGTGACCGCAAGGTCTTGCTGTCATGGTTTGTAGTGGTAGTACCCGTGACCTCGTGATAATAAAACGACAAAATGCCCTGATAAAGTTGAAAAGCGGTCACCAAACCGTCACGGGTTGGCCTAACCGTGACCTCTAGGGTACGAGGTCTCAGTTTAAGGTACGAGGTAGACGAGATTTTGACAAAAGGGCCGGGATTCGCGCCACAAACCATCACGAGGAGGCCAAACCGTGACGGTTTGTGCACCAGATTTTCACCTTAAATACTTTTGAACTTTCAACAATCGACATATCATCCAACACTCGAATTTTTTTCATTTCAGCTTTCATTCATCCAACACTTGAGATTTTTCAGCCTTCGTGATTCCAAAAACACGTTAATTCGAAAACAATGTCGGGTTCGGGAGATCATTATCAAAAGCCGAAGCTTCCAGATTTGAATGAGGTGCCACATATCGAAGATTCGAACCAGGTTGAACTAGTATATGTTTTATTATAACTTATTATTTGAAATATCTAACCATTGTCTTTTTTAGGAATATTACATATACGGGAGTCACCCTCCGTGGGGGGAGGAGGAAACCAACCCATCGAACACATTTGCTCAAGAGGCGTACAACTCTTTATTTGGACCGA
>BJCO01001627.1:0-11371 GCA_018326465.1 Flaveria floridana
TCAATCTCATATGCAACTTATTTAGAAAACCTAATTTCTAAATTGGTGTAATTATTTAATTGCATGATCATATCATCAATTAAATAATAATTGGTGTTTGCTAAGCTTGTTATTGGGTATGACCCGACTTGGATCATGACGTACTAACCACATCAATATTTTATGTGTCTTGGGCATCAAGAATCCAAGATATATATTTTTCTTGTCATTTGCGAGCAATATCCGGAGAGTTATAGATTGGCGAGATTGCAGATATGTTTGTCCATTAAAACACATGCCTTATTATTTTCAATGAGTAATCTGCAGCTTCTTTTATCACATTTTCGGTTTGATTAAAGAATCTCTGGCAACTTCGTCCCCACAGACATTTGGCAAAGAACTTGTCCCACCAACAGGGCTTATTGAGCAATATTATTGACTTTGCTTGATTTTACTTTGAGAATCAATTCTTGAATATTGATCTTTTCATGAAGCTTGATGCTCTTTTGATTTTGAGAGCAGGCAAAAACAATGGTCAATTGAGAACCATTGTGAGTGCCATTTGAATTTTTGGAGTGGAGCTTTTGACAATGATCCTTTTTGATTTTGGACATATTGTGACTTTATTATTTGGGGAACTCAGATGATGAGAGCTCCAGGTCTATACCGACGTATAACAGAGGAGGTGATCATCTGAGCGTGCTCGGTGAGTCTTCTGGCCTATACCGACGTATAACAGAGAAGATCACCAACTCCAGGTCATTGTTCACACAAAGTAGAGGAGTTAAGCACTTAATTTATTATTTTCTGAGGAACTAACGAGAAGCTCAACACAGAGGCTTTCTGAAGAATAACACTAGCAGCATTTTTGTTGCGCTAACTAGAAGCTCAATTCAGGGCTAGGGTGAGGGTGATTTGGGATAAATTGGGGAAATCAACGCAAAGATTTAAAAGTCTCAACCTGTTTTTGATAGGGACTTGTAACTTTGTGCAAGACAGTCATGTCAAGGAGATAATCCTTTATCACCGAGTTCTTGGACTTTATGTTTGGCTGCACAATCACTTACTTCATTTTCGGGCTGAGCCTATCTTGTATATCCCAAACACAATGCTTCTGACCTCCTTCAACCTCACATTTTTGCGGGGATTCTGAAATGAAGCAAAATTTGAAAAACTATTAATAGTTAATCTTTAATCTCCCCTGAAATTTCTATTTGATAGCTATCTAATAGGAAATTTCCGTTTTTCAATATGTATGTATTTATTTATTTTTATTTATTTTTTTATTTTTTTATTTTTTTAAATGGGCACTTGTTTAAATGTGTGTTCAGGAAATTTCTATTTGATAGCTATCTAATAGGGATTTTTTATGTTCCTGTACCAATAGGGCACTTGTTTGGAGGAAGATCAACTAATTCCCAGACCTTCAATTTCCTGAATTGTTGCAGCTCCATTTGCATAGAATCAACCCAACTTGGATCTTCAAGTGACTGTTTATAATTCTTTGAAACAATCTGTGATAACACAGCTGCATAGAGGCACTCATTAATCAACCCACTCAGACTTCGAGTCCTTACACCATCAGTGATTGATCCAATGATATAATCATGTGGATGGTCTTTCAAGGTTTTGAAATTTATATTTAAAGTTAATGTGTTAGATTGGGATGTGGAAGGTTATGATGGAATAGATGAACTTGTAGGGGGAAATGGATCAGTAAGGGGAATTAGATTGGAATTTGATAAGGATGGAATATCTGATGAAGGAATTGGATTAGAAGGTGGTGGTGGAGGAGATGAAATATCAAATGAGATGTGAGGTAATTGAGTGTCAGAAGGTTGTGGCTGTGGTGGAATGAGATTAACGGATGTGTGAGGAGTGATGTCATCATCATTAGGGGTTGGAATATTAAATGATTTGAAGACAGTGGTAGAATCATAAAACCATGCTGGTTCACATGCAATGCTTGTAGAATTAGATTCTTGCCAATCAACATAATAGGACTCTTGCACAATCCTCGTCCGTTTGTTGTACACACGATACCCCTTTTGTGTCTCCGAGTACCCTACAAAGAAACATTCATCAGAAACTGCTCCAAACTTCATCTTCTGACCTTGAGTATTCAGTAGAGTACAAGAGAATCCAAACGGACGTAGAAAATCAATTAACGGCTTAATTCCACGGAATAGCTGACACGATGTCTTCATCTTCCTTTTGACGATCAGTTACCGGTTCAGAACATAAGCTGCACAATTGACTTCTTCTGCCCAGAAGATAATCGGAAGCTTTGACTCACTCAGCATAGTCCAGGCTGCTTCCATAAGAGTTCTCTTTTTCCGTTTAGCAACACCGTTTTGTTGTGGTGTCCTTGCAGTACTGAACTGTCTGAGAATACCCCTTTGCTCATAGAAGGAATTGAAGATATGGTTTCTGAACTCAGTTCCATTGTCACTTCTGATGGCTTGAACCTTTCTTTTCCCAAGAACATCAATTAAGGGAATTAAGTTCATCAACTATTTAGTAGTCTCACTCTTATTTGCTAGAAATCTCACCCATGAGTACCTTGAATAGTCATCTGTGACAACTAAACAATAGGATTTCATAGCAATTGATTTGACATTTATAGGGCCAAATAGGTCAATACGTAACAATTCGAGGGGATGAGAAATTGAGTTTTGAATTTTAATTTTGTGTGGCTTTTTGTGTTGTTTTCATTTAGCATAGGCCATGCACTTCTCTACCACCGAATAGTCTTTTAGTGGTAGTCCCCTTACAAAATTACTTTTAACCAATTTATTCAAAATTTTAAAATTAATATGCTCTAAACATCTATGCCACTGAAAAGATTCATAAGAAGAAGCTTTAGGCAGAAGACATGTCAAGGTAGAAGTTGATTCTTTTGATCCCATATTAAGCAAATAGGTATCATTCCGCCTTGGAGCTCTCATGATCACCAACTTTTCATGGATAGGAAACTCTGGTTTTAATAATAGGCATTCATTTGCAAGAAATAGCACTAGAATATTCTTATCACAGATTTGTGATACACTAAGAAGATTGAACGCCAACTCAGGAACATAGTTAACTTTCTCCAAGGTCAGTGAACCATTTGAGACATCACCTTGGCCAATCATCTTTCCACCTTTCTTATCTCCAGCAAAAGCCATATAACCTCCATCAATGATTCTGTAATTTGTCAACAAGTCCTTCAATCTGGTCATATGTCTGGAACATCCGCTATCTGTATGCTAAAAACTATTTACGGTGGCGCGGGAATGTTCCTGACATTTGAGTGAAATTAATTAGGCTTTGGAAATTGGAACCAAAGTCTTAAAAAACTTAGGTCTTTGAATTGTAGATCTTTTGTAGAAAAAATCATTCATAAGAATATTCAATCTATTTCCTAAAGATCTATTCTGCATACTACTGCCAACTAACTTAGGACAGTGCTTTACGACATGATCATCCTTTCCACATCTAAAACAGTGAGATCTCAAACCTGTCTTCGAATGATTTGATAAAGGAATTCTATCAACAGATATGTCTTCTTCACATTCACACAAACATCATTAACAACATCATCATTTAAATTATCATAGTTGGAAACAGAACATCTTGAATTAAGATTACATAAACCAATGTCTGAATTTGAATCAGTACTTGACGGAACAAATCTACTTAAACTACTTTCTACAAAAGACTTCTTGGAATTTAAACTAGGGTTACTAGAGCTGCCAAGACCAATACATCCACCATAATCATACTCCTCTCGTACCTCCTTATGGTTCACTCCAACTAAACCTGCAAAAAGACTGTTAGTATCATTCTGTATAATCTTTTATAACAACTCATTTGAAGGATGAGGAGTGGGTGTAGGAGAATAACAGAAAGTACTAGGTGGAGGATGTACACATGTATCATCTTTATTACCCAACCGTGTCTTGATTCTAGCCCCCCTTTGTCTTTTGCATAATTCATCTCGTTTCATACTCGAAATAGTCCATTGTTCTAACTTATTTTTAAGTTTTCATGTTTCAAATTCAGCAAGTGTGACTTATTCAGTTAAATAATTAACTTCACAGTTCTTTTCCAAAAGATTTCTTTTTAAATATTCATTTTTTTTCAAAGCCTCTCTTAATTTGATAAAATATTTGGACTCATTCAATTTAAACTCTTTGTTAGTTCTTTTTAGTTCATTTCCATTCATTATTAACAACCGATTAGCTTTATATATACCAATTAAATGAATTTTGCAAGCAGATTAGCACATATCTTCTACCATTTCATAAGGAAGACCCATTACCAGTTTTTCGGCATCGAGTGCTCGATCACATTGGCAGTAGGGAGTGTTCCTCTTATACTCTTCAATTGTTGCCTCCTTTGCTTCCAGGATGATTGCTTCTATATCTTGTTCAGACTTTTCAGCTCCAGCAGCTTCCTCAGCAACAGATCTAGTTCCACCAGCAGCTTTCTCAGCACCTTTTCCAGCATCCAATCCGGGTACCTTCCCAACCTTTTCATCCAGAACCACAGCTTCGCAAACAAGACCAGTATTAACCACTTTTCCCCCAACCAGATGTTCTTGAACCATAACATCTTTCTAAACCATAATAGCAACTTCTTGTACCTCAAACTTAACATATTCACCACCGGCAACACCATGACCATCATGATCACAAGCTTCTTCATAAAACTTTCTAAATGGATCAAAACACTCAATGTAGTCATCATCAAGAACATGCTCCTCAACCACTTCGGCGATTAAAGCATGATTGATTTCTTCTTTAAATTCTTCAATTTTAGTACTCCAATCAAAGATGGTCACCAAAGCATTTTCTTTCTTTGGCTTGACCTCTTCAACCTTATCCATGATTAGGATGACTCTAGAATTTCCAGAATTAACTGGTTCTGTGATGATGGGAGATGGACAATCTCTCTTGAAATGACCAAGCTGCTTGCAGTTGAAACACCTAAGTTTAGACTTATCATACCCAAGTCTATTGATTTGACCCTGGTTGCCAAAGTTTCTCCTGCTTGTCCTTTCCACGAACCTCCTTGCACGAAGGGTCAGCATAGCCATTTGCCACTGGATATCAGTCTCCTCAAGATCATCAGGGTCCACCTGATACATGTGCTCAACAGTCATACCTCTTCCTTTAAATTCACCAGCAACTAAAGCTTCATAGCTGTGAACAAACATCCTGAATTGAGCCATTGTATCAGATGGAATCTGAGTGGTGACTAATGCATTTGAGCTAGGACCAGCACTTGTAGAACCACCACCAGATTTGACAGAAGTACCATAGCTTGATGAACTCCCATAGACTGCATCATATGAAGGTGAGTTTGCAACGGATGAAATCAGTGCAGCATTCTGAGGAGGAACATTGGGTGACATCATAGACTGATTGTACTCTCTTCTCTTCACATCAAGATCAAATAACTTCTGCTTGTTGATTACATCCATTAACTTGTAATCAGCAAAGTTCCTTTCTTGCTTGAGTAATTTGATTTGTAGACTCCACTAAGTAGGAAGTGAGTCCAACAGTTTAGTTACTTACTCATGATTACCAAGCTGTTCATCATACTTCTTTAGATTGCTTGAAACAGACCGGAAGTGGTTGGTTATGTCAGTAAGGTTCTCATGCTTGTATACCACAAATGAGTTAATCTCCTTCCCAGCATGAGCTTTCTTGTCCTTCTTCAAATCTTCATTACCATCATAAAACTCACACAATGCATCATACAAGTCCTTGGTAGTTGTGTGTTTAGCAAATCTGTTGTAAATGTGCTGATGCAAACAAAGGATCAAAGTTCCAAGAGCCTTCTTTTCCCGATCAAGTAACTTGATATCAGTATCAATGTAAGTACTTGGATCATTGTTTGGTGAAGTAACAACTCCAACAGTGGTTGTTGGTTTGTCAGGCCCAATCACAATCAATTCCTACTGACTATGATCTGTGTAGAAGAAGAAAGCCTTCAAACATCGTTTCCAGTCCTCAAAATTTTCACCATTCACAAGCCTCGGTGGCCTATTCGGTTGAACACTCTCCATATCAGTCACATTCATGTTTGTTGTTGTCATCATTTTAATCAGAATTTAGGTTCGCTGAAAAATAGTAGATTCGCTGATAGATTCGCTCGGGAGAATCTACATAGGTTCGCTCGGCAGCCGGGCAGCAGGTTCGCTCGACGTGTGCACGAGAACACAAATTTGCTGAGCAGGTTCGCTCGACAGATTAGAACTTTCGTTCAAAGATTAGGTTCGGTAGCAACTTCGCTTGCACACCAAACACTAGAGCAGAACTTTCGTTCAAAATGTGATAGATTCGCTGGTCAAAAAACTACAAACACCTTAATCACTAAACTACGTAGATTCGCTCGATGAATGAGCAAATTTGCTCAAAGAATGAATAGGTTCGCTGAGATACGCAGAAGCCTTTCTCAACATGAAATCAATCAGAACAACCTCAAAACTCAACCAATTTCCAATCTGTTTGTTTCTACAACTTCCTACAACTAAAACCTACAATCCCCAAGCAATTTCCATATCAAAAACACAATACACAGGTACGAAATTGATCAAACAGTGTTTTGCACCAAAAACCCTCAAAAAACTCAAACAATCAAGAGCACTAAGGCTCTGATACCATATTGTTGTTCCATAATGATCACTAAAACAGTGCTATGATTGATAAACAACAACAAATCCCACTGATAATCAATGAACCATGATGAAAACACACTAGATAATCAATATTTAGATCAAAACACACTCAAATGAGGTAATAAAGCTACAATAATGATGAATATAAGCTCCTAGCACCTCAGCCGTCGCGCACACACAATCAGATTTGATAGAACTTTCAAAAACTTGTAGTGAAATGAGAAAAGATCACAATATATAGTGCAGAGGTTAGAATCGCTGATAGATTCGCTGGTCAGTGAATCTCTCAAGCCACCAGCTTGCACATTCGTCGGGCGCCATACTAGGTTCGCCCGGTAACAACTTTATACAGACTCTGAACAACAGACTAATGATTCCGGATGAATCTACAGATTCGCCCATAGGTTCGCTGTACTACTAAAAGGCAAAATACATATAAAGCTAAACACCGACATGCCGGTGAGTCCAACCTACATATATCATCAGTTACACACTAAGTCTTCACTCCCTTCGGGTAATGTCAAGACAAGAGCTTGAGTCAATCTCATTTTTAACTCCTCGAAAGCATCCACCTGTTCTTGACTCTACGCTAACTTCACATCCTTGCGAGTCAACTTAGTCAAAGGTGAGGCTATCTTGGAAAAGTCTTGGATAAATCATCTTTAGTAGCCCGCCAAACCTAAGAAACTGCAAATCTCGGATGGCGTCTTTGGAGACTTTCATTGCATCACTACCACAACCTTTGCCGGGTCCACCATAATTCCTTCAGCATTCACCACGTGACCTAAAAATTGAACCTCGCTCAACCAAAAAGCACACTTAGAGAATTTAGCTTACAACTTCTCTCTTCTAAGTGTCTCCAATACTTCACGTATGTGGCCGACATGTTCTTCCTCATTTATCAAATAAATAAGGATGTCAATAATGAACACAATCACTAATTTATCTAACATCGGTCAGCACACTCAATTCGTTAAATCCATAAAGGCAGCTGGTGCGTTAGTTAAACCAAAAGACATAACGAGAAACTCCTAGTGTCCATAACACATATGAAAAGTTGTGTTAGGAATGACTTTCTCCGTTACTTTCAATTGATGATAGCCTCATCGAAGATCTATGCTCGAGAACCAACTGGCACCTTGGAGCTGATCAAACAAGTCGTCAATCCTCGGTAATGGATACCGATTCTTCACCTTTAACTTATTCAGCTCTCGGTAGTTGATGCACATCCGCATACTACCATCTTTCTTATTCACGAACAAGACTGGATCACCCCATGGAGAGATACTCGGTCGAATGAACCCTTTCTCGATCAACTCCTGCAATTGAGCCATTAGTTCCATCATCTCAGTCGGAACTAATCGGTACGGTGCTTTGGCACGGGTTAAGAACCGGGTATCAGATCAATCTGAAACTCAATCTCACGATCCGGTGGCACACCTGGTAAGTCTTCTACGACACGTCTAGAAAGTCACGTACAATCGGCACATCAGACAAGACGCATCCATATCTTTCACGTAGGCAAGATAGGCACTATATCCACGTCTCATGTACTTCCATGCCACCACCATCGAAATCACCTTCGGAACTGTAGTAGCGCGATTACCGTAGACCGTCACCGAACTTCAATCGGGCGCAATCAATCGAATCATTTTCTTGCGACACACAATGTTTGCCACATAAGCTGTTAACCAATTCAGTCCTAGGACTACATCAAATCCGCCTTGGGGCATCACAAATAACTTAGTAGAAAATTTATGACCTTCTAGTTCTATGTCGCAATCATCTATCATCTCGGAAATCCTAGTAGACTTCCCAATAGCAGTTTCTACATCAAATGGCTCATCGATACTTCTACTGCTAACATGCAACTTAGCACAGAAAGCAGCAGAAATGAAATTCCTACTAGCACCAGAATCAAATAATACAGAGGCATAAGTTTGGTTTACTAGAAACATACCTGACACAACATCAGGGTCCACTCTGGCCTCTTCCCGAGTCTTTGTGAAAGCTCTAGCACTCGCCCTATGTCCTCCTTCCTCTAGCTTCTTCTTCATCCCGGAACCCTCGGCCCGTGGTTTCTTACAATCTCTGCTCACGTGACCTTCCTCTCCACAGTTATAACATCGTATAACTCCGCATATCTTCGCCACATGACCGGGATTTCCACACTTGTAGCACACATTCACTCCCCACTTGCATTCACCAGTGTGCTCCCTCCCACATCTACCACACTTCTTTATACCCGAACTTGATGACACCACCCTACGATCATCCATCTTCATCCTTTTATTGTTTTGAGTGAAACCACCACGTCCAAACTGTTCCCCACTCCAGTTCCTGTCAGCACCACCTATCTTCTTCACCTCAACCACTGCCATCTCTCTCTCGTCGTATAACCTCCCAGCCAGATCCACTACCGACCTAGTAGTGCTTGGTTGGGCAGCGATCAAGTGCATGAATATCAGCCAGTTATCCCTGCATATACGTCTTAATCTTCTTCAACACCGGCGTCACCTAGTCCGGCACCAGCCTTGCCATTTCATTGAACTTGGTGGTATATTGCTGGTGGGTCATGGTTCCCACCTCAAGTAGTAAGAACTGTCTCTATATCTTGTCCAGTTCCCGGTGAGGACAGAACTCCTCAATCACCATCTTCTTTAACTCTCTCCATCTCATCCTCCCGATGTCCCTGGCACCCTCTGCTTGGAAAATATTATCCCACCAACACAAAGCCGAGTCAACGAAAGCGTGAATGGCGAACTTCACGTTCTGATCCTTCCTGCACTCACTAGCCTCCAACACCGCCTCCATCTCCCTTACCCAGTGTTGAGCGGCAACAGCATTACCATTCCCATCGAGAGTTGGGGGTTTACACCATTGGAATGCCCCGTAGCTACATCCCCTCGCGATCTCCCGCACTACCACCTCCTCCTCATCACTGGAGGCTGCCTACATAGCATTTAGTTTTTCCTCCTCATCATTACTCCTCTCGTTTTCCCTTCTCCTAGCCTTAGTTCTTCTCTCCCCCTCCTCCTTTCTCTCATCCTCTCTAACAGCATGGATGACTTCAGTCACTACAGATGATAGGATCGTCTGCATGACCTAGTGAACTTCTTTAACCACTTCCTCTTTCACTGAGGCCCTCAAATTGGCGTTCTCATCGTCGTCCTCTTGCTGATGAATCTGAGGCTCTCCAGGTGCTATTTCGATAGTCCTAGCCCTATTTCTCATGACACGTGGCTCAGCAGCACGTCCACCACGTACTCCACCTATAGAAGCCTTAGACGATCTACCTCCAGCCATCCTCTAAACACTATATGATTCAAACACTAACACGATCATTCAAGGTAATAGTTCAATTTATGTTGAGTATAGTAAGTCCCTAGTTACAGTGGCTAGATGTGATTAGCCACTTACTTTACTCTTCATACCCTAAGCATTTCCTATCCTGACTTCACCAGTATCGAAATCTACTAAGATCAGATAAATCAAATAGCACACGCCCATAATACCGGTTATCATTAGGAAAAGAAATACATGGCACGTAGCTACGTGGGCTTGCATCCCTCCATTCGTCCCATTTTCAGTTTAGGTTTAGGTTTTTAAAAATATTTACCCATTTCTCTTAAACTTTGGCTCTGATACCAACTTGTAAGGCCCCATTTCCGGAGACCTCGTCGTTGGTCAATCATAGCATTAAAGACATAAACATTACTTAATTCATAAAATAATGCAGCGGAATTAACATCAAAAGTCATCCATTCATTAATAAAAACCATTGCTAAGCAATACACCCATAATTGTTATCAGTTACAAAAGACCATTTAATTGCATTACAAAACAATAATATTATTAATCATGAACAAATGTCGGCCATGAACTGCCGAGTAGCTTCTCCCACGTGCCATCCTCAGCAATAATTACCTAACAACTAAAAATGCATACAAGTCAGCGTTGCTAAGTGAGTTCTAGTTTTAAAGCGTTTAAATACCTTGTATAATTTATATGTATGAAAATACTCTTTTTCAATAAAATATTTTCTTTTCTTTCGTACATGAGCGTTCATCAAACATACATCAAGGTATAACCTTAATCATCATACATTATCGCACGTATTCGTTCGTTTCGTACTTCATCATTATCTTTCACTATTTGTAGATTCTATCATAACTTTACCCCTATCGTTGGGCACGTAGCCACCTCATCCCTGGCACAAAGCCACCATATTCCTCGTACAAAGCCACCTTATTTACGGGGTAAAGTGACAAGGATCCCGTTTCATACTAAGGAACAGTCATGAAGACTGATCCCCTGTGTGTACACCCTCATGGGTTAGCCAAAATCGCACGCTATATTACGCACATTTGAGCTACCAACTCTCATTGAGTTGTGAACCTCCTTTCATTCTGCTTGCAAGCATTTCATTCATTCATTCTTTTATATTCCACTTTCATTATCATTAATCTTTCTCTTTCTTTAATGATAATACTTTACGTTTATGATTGTTAGGACCGTGTACGTACGGAGTATTAACTGATTCTTCGTTATACCGGATCAAATAGTGCGGAATCCTATTGATTGGTGATCCAATCAGGGAGAACGTAATCAAGATCAATCCTAACGATTAGAAAACGTTAAGAATGGACTAGGAATGATCTCAGACGTTCTATGAACTTGGAATGGACGAACTGGACGCTCTGGGTCGACTAGGGTTTCAAGTAT
>BJCO01001637.1:0-10485 GCA_018326465.1 Flaveria floridana
GGGGTATGTGTGGTTTTAGATGAAATTGGGGATTTGTGATTTGGGGGTTTTTATGGGTTGAAATGGTGGGCTATGGAGGATCCGTATGGGGCTATGTTGAGATAGTGTGATGTGTGTTTGAGATAGTGTGACGTGTGTTATTTTTATCATTCAGCATAGTCAGTCAGATACTGTATCAAACAACTAAGTTCCAGTCAGATGCAGACTCAGTCAGAACTTCTTACTGGGTCAGCTTCTGACTCAGTCAGATCTTACTCAGTCAGCACAATCAAACAGCCCCTTAATAATTACGAGAACTAATATCTATAGTTCATATTTTTTAAGAACTCTTTTTGTGATTCCCTTACAATAGCAAGCCCAACTTGAGATCCAAACTTTTTTAAACATCCTACTAGAAAATCAGCCGAAGACAACTCTAATCTACAGTCAAAAAAACAAGAGTAAGAATATAGCGGCTCGAGATAACCAACTTGTGCAAGTCTGAGAGAACCCTTTGATTCACTTACAATGTACTATGTTAACTAATACAAACTAAACTATATGGGTCATTCGTATTAGAATTGTGTTTCAAACACTGGCTTATGAAAAGTGATTGAACTGCAACCAATGGGGTAGTTGACGAGAAGAAGAAAAGTACTTACATATCATCTTTGTTTTAAGTGCTCCTTGAGGATCAGATCTTGCAAGTGGCTCAAAAAATACATAGAAGCACACACATTTTGGTTATTTGAACTCTCAGAACATAATAACAAACAAATTCTGGTTGACTTGACATGTCAAATCAACTCATTTACAATTAAAACACTCAACTAAAGAAATTAACACAAATGACCCCTGAACTATAACACATCTGCACAAGTGACTCACAAACTAAGTCAACTAATATTGACTAAACAATTTGATGCTAACACTACTAAACTAACTCAACAAACTCCACCTTAGTGTGAATCAAAATGTTTCAAGAAATATTCAGCAACTCCAGACAATGAGCAAATTTAGAACCCGGAAGAGACTTGGTTAGCATGTCTGCTGCATTGTCTTCGGTCTTCACTGACATTACCTTAACTTCTTGTGATTGAACAATATCTCTTATAAAATAAAGTCTAACATTAATATGTTTTGACCTCTCATGAAATACATGATGCTTTGATAATTGGATAGCTCCAAGGTTGTCACAATACACCACAACATCAACAGTCTGAACTCCCAATTCAGATACAAACCCTTTTAGCCATGTAGCTTCCTTTACAGCTTCTGTAAGTGCAACAAACTCAGACTCAGTAGTAGACAATGCTACTATATGTTGCAAAGAAGCTTTCCAACTAACAGTTCCTCCCAACACCTTGAACACATAGCCAGTCAAAGATCTTCCTTTGTCAAGATCTTTAGCAAAATCTAAATCTACATAACCATAAACCAGCTACTCTTGATCACTTGATTTACCAAATACCAGACCAATCTCACGAGTACCATTTAGATATCTCATTACCCATTTAACTCCTTCCCAGTGCTGTTTTCCTGGATTACTCAAATACCTACTAACCATACTTGCAGCAAATCCCAAATCTGGTCTAGTACAAACCATTAGATACATCAAGCTACCTACAACACTAGCATAAGGAATTGACTGCATTCTTCTCACCTCATCATCTGAACTAGGTGAATCCTTACTTGACAACTTAACATGCATAGCTAAAGGAGTTACTACACTCTTGCTGTGACTCATACCAAAATTGGACAATACCTTTTTCACATATCCTTCCTGAGTCAACTTCAGTGTACCTGCCCTCCTGTCTCTATGTATCTCTATACCTAAAATCTTTTTAGCTACCCCTAAGTCCTTTATTTCAAACTCGGCCATGAGTAACTTCTTTGTGGCTTCAATCTGATTTCTATCCTTACAAGACAACAACATATCATCTACATACAAAAGCAAGTAAATCCATTTCCCCATATCATATTCTTTAAAGTATACACATACATCATAGTTGCTCCTAACAAAACCATGTGTTGTTACATACTCATCAAACCGCATGTACCATTGTCTGGGAGACTGTTTTAACCCATACAATGATTTTCTAAGAAGACATACCTTCCCTTCTTGTTTCTCCACCTCAAAACCTGGAGGTTATTTCATATAGATTGTCTCTTCTAAACTACCATGTAGAAAGGCAGTTTTGACATCTAGTTAATCTAATTCAAAATCAAACTTAGCAGTCATAAAAAGCACAACTCTAATAGAAGTGTGCTTCACCATAGGGGAAAATATCTCATTATAGTTAACTCCAGCCAATTGGGTAAAACCTTTGGCCACCAACCTTGCTTTGTACTTGGCAGTTCCCCAAGTATTCCTTCTTTGATCTTAAAGAGCCATTTACAATCCACAAGCCTCTTATCATTTGGCTTATCAACCAACTCCCAAGTCTTATTCTTGTTTAAAGAGTCCATTTCTTCCTGCATAGCAGCTAGCCACTTCTCATTTTCCTTTGTGTTTATAGCATCATGATAAGAAAGTGGCTCATATATGCTTTCCTGTTCAGCAGCACAAAAGAAAAATGCTGAAATGTCTTATGCACTTCTAAACCTGGCAGGTGGGACAATCTTCCTCCTGGGCCGATCTTTAGCTATATGGTAGTCACTAGCTTCTCCACTAGACTCAGCTTGAATGTTACCATCATCTCTACTATCACCAGTTGAGACATCAGTCATCTCCACCTCAATTTGAACATCCTCATGTGCATCATCACATGACTTATTATGACTAGATTTACCAGCCATAACAGCCTTGTACAGCACATTCTCTCTAAAGATCACATCCCTACTTATGATTACCTTGGGACTTTTATCAACCATTCTCCAAAGTCTGTATCCTTTAACACCCTCTGGATACCCTAAGAAGATATATTTTTGTGCTCTAGGCTCCAACTTACCTTGGCTTATATGGGCATAAACTAATGAGCCAAACACCCTGAGGTGGTCATACCTTGGCCTTTCTCCAGATCACACCTCCATAGGTGTTTTCATATCAATAGCAACAGATGGAGACCTATTTACCAGGTATGCTGCTATAGCCAAAGTGATGTGTTGAAAACACACGTGTTTTACAAAGAATAAATGCCCCGTTTTTATATAAATTTAATAACTTTTCGCTCGGTTTTGCTACTCATATGATGTTTGTGCTTATTTTGTAGGTAAAACACCTTTTATGAAGATTGGAGCAAAAAGGAGCGGAATCGGAGTGAAAACGGAGTCAAAAATTGAAGATCGAAAAAATCTGTTGGCTGAAGCAACCCTGGCGGACCACCAGGGGTTGGTGGTGGCGGTCCGCCACCACCATGCGTGTGCACCAGTTTTTGTGTCAGGCCCTGGCCGACCGTATGCCATTTTGGTGGCGGTCCACCATGACGGTTACGACCCGAAACCCTATTTTTCGACTATTTAAGCATGTTTTTGTCCCATTAAACCCGGGGGACCTGCTGTGGATGATTATTTGACGACTTAGGAGGGTTTCGGGACAATCTTGGAGCATACGGGAAGGCCGGATCGCCCGGTTTTAGAGATTTCGAGTCCATTCGGTTTGTGAGATCATTATCTATCGTTTGTTTTTTATTGTTTTTAGTTTCTAAACCATTTAGTTTCTGTTTGTGATGAACTTCTTCTGTTTTGATTGTTTGATGACGATTGTAGGCTAGTTTTCTATCATCTATCTAGATTTGGTGTGTTAGATGATGTAACGACTCGGTTTTGCATGTTTTATGAATTGTTGATGAATTTTACGTATAAAGATTTGTGTTTCTGGTTCATGATGCATATTACTTCTGTGTTTTCTGAGTTTGATCATGTTTATGTTACTCGTGTCATCGTTTAATAGACTTTTGTGTTAATTGATCGGTAAATCACGTAGGATCCTTACTTAGTGTCTAGATCCGTCCGGCTTGTACACCCGGTAGTAACATAGGGTTTAAATACAGAAAACTTAGTGGTTAGCATTCCTTGAGTCCGAGAGGAGATAGGAAGTCGGTTGGTCATTGGAGTTAGTGGTTTGGGTAACAAGTGCGCGAGAGCGATTTGTCCTAAAGCTTAAGACTTTTCTTGTTAACTTGAGTCATAAATTGTTTTCATAAATTGACCCCGTGTGTCTAGAGTTGCCTCAGGTGACCTTTTTACATCGAGTTAGTTGAGACCGAGAGGTGAGACTACTTTAGGGTATGTGAGTTTTAGGGAGTTTTAAGACCGAGAGGTTGCGCCCCACAAGTACCGCACAACCAGCGGTATCCACCGAGAAACCACCCATAAGAGAGTACCATCCTCCTCTCCTGTACCCCGCTCGGTTACGGAAGAGTAAGGATGAGGGGTAGTTGCAGAAATTTCTCGACATGTTGCGTCAGATTCACATTAATATTCCGTTTGTCGAGGCACTTTCTCAGATGCCTAAGTATGCCAAATTTTTGAAAGACATGCTTTCCAACCACACTAAGTTGGAAGCAGTATCCACAATCATGCTTAATGAAAAGTGCTCTTCTATTCTGAACCCGAATTTACCCCAGAAGATGACAGATCCGGGTAACTTCACCATTCCTTGCATGATTGGCGACATGACAGTACAGCACGCACTTGCTGATCTAGGAGCTAGCATAAACCTTATGCCATATTCGGTTTATGCTAAGCTCGGTTTGGGGGAGCCTAACCAGACTAGGATGAGTCTCCAGCTCGCAGACCGCTCCGTGAAGTATCCGCGAGGAATAGTGGAGAACATGTTAGTACAGGTCGATAAATTCATCTTTCCGGTGGATTTTGTCATTCTAGATATGGATGTGGACGAGCACATTACATTGATCATGGGACGCCCATTCTTGGCCACAGCACGTGCTCTGATATACGTTCATGGTGGCAAGCTGACCTTGAGCGTAGACGATGAGAGAGTGACATTTGAGGTTACTAGGTCTCTATGAAGCACTCGCATAGGCAGGATGACACATTGTATTTTGTTGATACGATCATGTCACACGTCGGAGAGTTTTTAGAGGATATATGCGGGCGAGGTGCTTCGGATGTTTAGGTTTTAGATCGGGTGAGTTCAGATTGTGAGAGTGTAGTTGCTGAGGTTCGGAGTGTCGAGAGTACAGAGTCGGTAGAGACACCAGCAGGTAGGACTGAGTTTGAGTAGATTGAGAGATTAGAGCCTAAGGAAAAACCATCTGTAGAGAGTCCACCCACGTCCTTAGGGCTTAAGGAACTCCCGTCCCATTTAGAGTATGCATTTTTAGACGAGGAGAGGTTATTACCGGTGATCATCGCGACATATCTCAGCGATTTTGAGAAGACTGAGCTACTTCACGTATCTTATGGATATTAAGGGTATCAACCCTTCCTTTTGCATGCATAAGATTCTGATGGAGGAGGACTACACCCTGAAGGTGCAGGGACAGAGGAGATAGAACCCTAAGATGTAGGAGGTTGTTAAGAAGGAAGTTCTGAAGTTACTTGATGCAGGTTTGATCTACCCGATTTCAGATTCCCCTTAGGTGAGTCCAGTGCAGGTTGTCCCTAAGAAGGGGGGCATGACAGTTATGACGAATAAGCGGAAGGAGTTAGTACCTACTAGGACCGTAACGGGTTGGCGCGTGTGCATCGACTATCGCAAGTTGAATGATGCCACACGTAAAGACCATTTTCCGCTACCCTTCATCGATTAGATGATAGAGCGTTTGGCAGGCCAGCAGTATTACTGCTTTCTGGATGGTTTCTCCGGGTATTTCCAGATACCGATCGCTCCAGCCGATCAGGAGAAAACCACATTCACGTGCCCCTATGGCACTTTTGTTTACCGCCGCATGCCCATTGGGTTATGCAACGCTCCGGCCACTTTTCAGCGGTGTATGGTTGCCATATTCCATGACATGATTGAGGACTTTATGAAGATTGTCATGGATGATTTTTCAATTTTTGGTAGTTCATTCAGTCAGTGTCTAAGGAATTTAGAGCACATGCTAGATAGGTGCGAGACGAATTTGATACTAAACTAGGAGAAGTGCCACTTCATGGTGAGAGAGGGCATAGTTTTAGGTCATAAGGTGTCTCGGGCAGGTATAGAGGTCGATAGAGCAAAAGTTGAGACTATTTCACGACTTCCCCCGCCTATGAATGTGAAGGGGATCCGCAGTTTTTTAGGTCACGAGGGCTTTTATAGACGTTTTATACGTGATTTTTCAAAGATTGTGCGACCGATGACTCAGTTGTTGGAGAAGGATGTCCCTTTCGTTTTTTCTGCGGAGTGTGTGAGCGCGTTCGAGTTGTTGAAGGAGAAGTTAGTGAACGCGCCCATTATGGTTGGACCTGATTGGTCCTTACCTTTTGAGATGATGTGTGATGTGAGTGATTTCGCATTAGGGGCGGTTTTAGGACAGAGGAAGGACAAACACTTCCACCCGATTTACTATGCGAGCCAGACTTTGAATGATGCGCAGGAGCACTACACCACAACAGAGAAGGATTTGCTATCTGTTGTCTTCGCATTCGATAAGTTTCGGTCATACTTAGTTCTGTCTAAGACCATAGTGTACACAGATCATGCAGCGGTTCATTATCTGTTCGCGAAACAGGGCGCGAAACCGTACCTCATTCGTTGGATTCTGCTACTTCAGGAGTTTGACATAGAGATTAGGGATAAGAAGGGAATAGAGAATGTGGCTGCAGATCATTTGTCTAGGCTAGAAGGTGGGGATGTAGGACCACGTGGAGTTGAGATTGATGATAGGTTTCCCACCGAGAGTTTGATGTCGATTAGTGTTCGTGAGGATGAGTGCTCGTGGTTCGCAGATTTCGCGAACTATCTGTGTGACGGGACGATAGCACCGGACCTGACTTACCAGCAGCGAAAGAAATTCTTCGCTGATGTTAAGCGGTACATTTGGGACGATCCATATCTCTACAGGCTCGGTGCTGATGAGGTTTTGAGGAGATGTGTGCCAGAGAGCGAGTTTGAGGCCATCTTACACGCTTGCCATGAGAGCCCCACTTGCGGCCACAATGTCGCGGGCTACATGGCTAAGCGAGTCTTTGATAGTGGTTTTTTCTGGCCGACGATTCATCGTGATGCTCTAGAGTTCATTAGGAAGTGTGATGCATGTCAGCGGAGTGGAAACATCTCGAGGAGGAATGAGATGCCCCAGAACCCGATCCAGGTTGTTAAGGTTTTTGATGTTTGGGGCATTGATTTCATGGGACCGTTACCCGTCTCACGTGGGAACAAGTACGTGTTAGTGGCCGTGGACTACGTGTCCAAGTGGGTTGAGGCTGAAGCTCTTCCCACTAATGATGCTCGAGTAGTTGTGAGGTTCATTAGGAAGCTGTTTGCTAGGTTTGGAGTGCCTAAGGCACTGATTAGTGATCACGGTACTCACTTCTGTAACGCGCTGATGGAGACGGCGTTGCAGCGATATGGGGTAACCCATAGGATAGCAACCGCCTATCACCCGCAAACGAGCGGGCAAGTACAGGTGAGTAACCGCGGGATTAAGCGGATCCTAGAGAAAACGGTAGGCTCGAATTGGAAAGAGTGGTCCGATAAGTTAGACGATGCGCTTTGGGCGTTTAGGACCGCTTATCGGACTTCCACAGGCACTACACCGTTTAGGATGGTTTATGGTAAGGCATGTCACTTACCGGTTGAGTTAGAGCACCGAGCATATTGGGCACTTCGCACGGTTAATCTAGATGAGTCTAGGGCGGCAAGACAGCGCACACTTGAGTTACACGGTTTAGAGGAACTCCGAGATCATGCTTATGAGCGTTCATACAATTACAAGTTGCGTACCAAAGAGTTGCATGATCATCACATTCGTAGTGACAAGGAGTTTAAGGTTAGAGATCGTGTGTTGTTGTTTAACTCTCGGTTACGGTTGTTTTCTGGGAAATTGAGGTCACGATGGTCGGGACCGTTCACGGTTTCGTGTTTATCCATATGGGATGGTTGAGATAGTCGGTGAAGATGGCGAGAAATTCAAGGTGAATGGACACAGGTTGAAGCACTACATTGGCGAGCCGGACGAAGATCGGATCACGGAGGTGTTACACCTCGACCCACTTGAAAACCAAATCTGGGGATGAGTCGGGCTGAAGACTCTTTAAATTTTGCGCTTCCGGGAGGCAACCCGAGCTGTACATTAATGGTTTGGAAGTATTTTTCATTCTCTTCGCTTTTTAGAGTTTTTGTGAAAATTGCGCGGGAACACCCTTTCGCTGTTTTATTTTTTTGTTTTCATGTCTAACGAGCGTTGCAGGTTGTGAAAATTTGTCCCGACATAGCTAACACATGTAGGCAGGTAATGGTAAGTGAACATTTTGAGTTCGGGGTCGGGGGTTGGCTAAAACGCAAGTTTTAAGCCGAAAAATTAGAAAAGACAAAATAACAGCTGATGGGCCTGGCGGACAGCCAGCATAAAACCCACACGGTCCGCCACCTTACTCCCCCTTTCCTCGATAGATCCCACGCGGACCGCCAGGGTTTTTCCCTGACGGTCCGCCACGACGGACGCCTCTATTTTCTTCTTTTTCTTTCTGTCTTCGCCATTATCCTCTGCACACTCCCCCAATCAGAACGCAACCCACTGGAAAATTCTCCCCACACCACCTACACCTCTCCTCTTCCTCCCTCACACCCTCACCACCCTCCCTCTCCTTCCTCCCTCACTTCACCTACTTCCCTCACAACTCTCCCCTCTCTCCCCACGTCCCTTTTCTCCTCTCTCCCTCCAAACCCTAACCCTAGATCCATCACCACTCCCCTCACCGGATTCCAACCACCACTGCCACTCCCAGTCATCTCCTACCTCTCTCCACCAGCTACACCCGTTTCTCCACCCTCGGGTTTCCTTCATTTCGCGTGACGTATTTCGCGTACAGGCTGTTCTGTTTCACTATACGCGGTTCAGGTAACTTTTCTGACCTCACTCATTTTAGCCGATCATTTTACCGTTTCTGCGAGTTCGTTACTATGTCGGCAGCCCGGATCGGGTTTGCTACCAGTTGTGTCACTTTCACTTGTTGTCCCACCCGGGTTGTATTGACTTTGTCGCTCGCTAGTGCCCGTTTTTGCTATATTTTCGTGTTCGTGTTCATGCTTAACTAGTTGTCGTTAGCTTTCGCTTTCCTTGTCGATTGTTTGCGAAAATGATGTGTTTTTACACATGGTTTTTAAGACTTTTCAAAGCGGTCATTTCGAATTTTTCTCTAAAAACGTGGGCACTTTGCGGGATCGTTAGACTTTTTAGGTCTTTTTATCTTTTTCAGTTGTGTTCTTTTGGGCGTTGGCTTAGTTTTTGAGTCTGGATCTCTCGTGCCCGTACTCAATTTCCATTCAAGCACCTTCGACCCGGTCCCCTTAACTGAGTTTCCAACTTTGCCCTCGTTCCTTTCATTATTTGTTTTTCCTTTATTTTGTGCAGGTATGGCATCGACTTCTAGTGCTGGGGCTCACAAGCGCCGTCGTGACCCACCGGTTCGTGCAGACATTGCCTATGTTACTGAGGAGGACCCACAACAGGAGGCAGACCCAGACATCGCCCAGGAGGACCAGCCACTGGAGCCACCCGCTCACCCACGCGACCACTCCCTCCTTCGCTTTGCACCCGACACCGAGGAGCACACTCGAGTGCAGTACCTACTCCGCCTAGAGCTCCACCAGCCATGTACCATCGACTGGCCCCTTATGACTGAGTTAGGGGTTCATGCGAGGCTGGAGGGCCTGCTGGATGCCCACTGGAGACGTCTCCTTGACCTTCAAGGGGACCAGTACGCGGAGCCTACCCTCGAGTTCTTCTCCACCCTCCAGTTCGATGAGTCCATGTTTGAGTCCACCCATGCCGTCTCTTTCTCTTTGGGCCGTCGCATGCACCACTTCTCTGTCCCCGAGTTCGTCATTCGCATGGGACTTTACCCTGCCGAGGAGGTTACTCAGCCGATCTTTCTCCACAGCGTATGCGGGGTCGGGTCCGGCGAGACACACCACACGGTCACCGCCACCCAGCTGGCCACCTTCTGGTCCACCCTTTCGTCCATATCATACCGCCCTAGTATTCCCGCGTCGCACATTCGCGACCCCGTGATCCGGTTCCTTCACTGCATCATCGCGTGCACGATCACGGCGTGCCATATGGGGATAGAGAAGGTCACTCAGCATGACCTTCTCATTCTTTACTACATCCCAGAGAGGCGCCCCGCCAATCTAGCGTCCATCCTACTATCCTCCATGTCGCGTGCGCGACGCCGACCGAGTCACCCCGTTTGGCTATGGGCCACTATGTCTTCCGCCTCGCCACCGTGCTCGATGTTTTTCCTCGTTTTCCTCTAGCCGGTATGACTCGAGGACCGCCTGCTACCCTCTTCCCATTCGAGGATATACAGCAGATGGGCATCTGCCCATACGACGGTCCTCGTCAGTTTGTTGACCCCACCCCACCCGAGGCACCCGCCGAGGCCCCCGCC
>BJCO01001640.1:0-10369 GCA_018326465.1 Flaveria floridana
ATGTGTCGGCGCGGCTGCACGTGAATCCTTCGGATAACAAAAACTGACTTAAGCGAGAAAACCATGCACGAGGGGCCTGTTTAAGGCCGTAAAGAGCCTTGTTCAACTTACACACATGGTTCGGGAGCTTGGGGTCCACATAGCCAGGAGGTTGTTCCATATAAACACACTCATTAAGGTTACCATGTAAGAACGCATTATTGACGTCCAATTGGTGTAATTTCCAGTTGTTCAAAACCGCTAATGAGAGGATGATACGAACAGTGGAAGCCTTAACCACAGGACTAAAAGTGTGAAAGTAGTCAAGACCAGGTGCTTGACTAAACCCCTGTGCCACAAGACGAGCCTTGTGACGTTCAATTGAACCATCAGAATGATACTTGGTGCGGAACAGCCACTTGCACCCAACAATGTGGCGATCGGGTGGCCTCGGAACAAGCACCCAAGTCCTGTTATTAGAAAGTGCATGCATTTCTTTGTTCATGGCCGAGACCCACTTGGGGTCTTTGGCAGCCGTTGAGTAAGTTTTAGGGTCTTTTTGAGCAAGCAAGGCATGATGAAGGGGATGGTTGGTAACGTGAGAAAAATCCGCCCGGTGTTTGGGTTTAAAAATACCCGCCTTGGCGCGAGTCGTCATCGGGTGAGAGGGCAAAGGTGGGGGGTCGGGAACTGTTGGTGGTGGGGGGTGTGGTGTTTCAGGATTGATGAGGGGTGGAGAAGAGGAGACCGGGGAAGGAGGGGGGAGGAAGTAGGTGAAGAAGGTAGTGAGGAGGAAGAGTCGGTAGTGGGGGAAGGGGTGGTGATGGGTAAAGGTTCAGGGCAGAGGGTGCAAGGCTTGGCTGGAGTGTGGGTAGAAGTGGGGTTTATGCATGACGTGGAAGAGATGGGTGTGGGGTTGAGAGCGGTAGAGTGGTGGGGAAAAGAGTCGAGAAAGGTGGTGAGGTCTTGATGGATGTTGGTGGGTGTGGGAGAGTTCTTGTGAAACGGGAATACGGTCTCATCAAAACGAGCATGTCGAGACACATAAACCCGAGAGGCGAGGGGATCAAGGCAACGATACCCTTTGTACATGGGACTATAACCGAGGAACACACACGGAATGCTACGCGGGGCAAGTTTATGTTCCATATAATCACGAAGATAAGGAAATACAAGACAACCGAAGGCTTTGAAGGTGCTATAAACAGGTGATCAAGAATAGAGCATCTCAAATGGGGATTTGCCTTGAAGAACCGACGAGGGTAAACGATTGATGATGTAGACGGCGGTTGAGAATGCATCAACCCAAAAGGAAGAAGGGAGACTAGCATGGAAAAGCATGGCCAAGCCCGTCTCGACAATATGTCGATGTTTACGTTCAACACGACCGTTTTGTTGAGGAGTGTAGGGGCACGAGAGTCGGTGAAATGTTCCATTTGATTCAAATAATGCCTTAACTTTATGATTGAGAAACTCAGTGCCATTATCAGATTGAAACACTTTTACTTTGGTGGAGAATTGTGTTTGTACCATATTTATAAAGACCGATAGCACATGAAAGAAATCCGATTTTAATTTTAATGGGTAAAGCCAACAAAAGCGAGAGTGATCATCAACAAAAAGAGCATAATAGCGGTAGTTATCCCCGGATAGAACCGGTGAAGGCCCCAAAGATCATAATGAATGAGGTCAAGCGGTTTCAATGACCTTTTATTATCTACGACAAATGGTAATTTATGACTTTTCGCAAGTTGACACGGGGAACATAAGCCCGGTTTAGGTAATAACGCAGACACAGAAATGTGATTATGTTTTTGCAAATTAACAATAGTCTCAAAATGCACATGTCCCAAGCGGGAGTGCCAAATTTCAAATGATGCTTTAGGTGTTGATGTAGTAGATATAAGTGCTTGATGATCGGGTTTCAAAACATATAAGCCATCTGCACATGTTCCCCGGGCTAGGATCTTCTTGGTGCGTCGATCCTGAATACAAAAGGAGGGGTAAGATAAATTAACATCAACAGGATTATCTCGAGTGAGAGCACTAATAGTGAGCAACTGTTTAGTAAGGTGGGGAACCATCAACACATTTTTTAAATGAAGATTATTACCAACTGTGGTATTGCCCTTGCATGAAATAGGTAGAGATTGGCCATTTCCAAAAGTGACAGAGGCATTACCTGTAGGAGGAGTTATGGAAGTGACATTGGTAGAAGATGGTGTCATGTGATCCGATGCCCCGGAGTCGACAAACCAATCGGGAGTGTGAGAAGTAACATGACACTGAGAAAGGAAAACACTTGCAAGAGTGTCTTCATTGTTGGGGAGGGAATCTCGGGAGGCAAAGGAACGAAGGTTGGGGCAGCCGGTTGCATAATGACCTTCCCTTCGACAAAGTTGGCAAGTAGGCATGCGACAGCCATAGAAACGTCCACCACGATGAACTGCGGATGCAGCTCCACGCGAGAGGCGTCCTCCACGACCCCTAGGTGTGAATGACCGGTCGGTTTGCGCAGAAAAGGCAACCGGGGGTGTAGAGGAATTGTGGATGGTGCGCATGAAGAGTTCATGACTTTCCGCACGAGCCAGAAGATCCGAGAACACCGGGGCAGGGCGGGTGGACCGAATAGCAGTGGAAAAAGTCTCAAATGAGGAGCCAAGACCATAAAGGAACCTGTGAGATTGGTCCTCACCATCAACGGGATGACCGATGGCAGCAAGTTGATCACAGATAGTCTTGAATAGCCTACCGAATTCAGCGACAGTCTTGGTCCCTTTTTGTAGGAGACGAAGTTGATCACGCAGATTGTGAACGCGATCAATGGAGGAGTTACCGAAAGCAGCTTCCAAGGCAACCCACACTTGGCGGGCCGTGGGTAGGCCAACAATAACAGTGACGGCCTCCTCGGAGAGAGAGGCATGAAGAATAATGATGGTGCGTTGATCGACGGAGAGCCAAGCGGAGTAAGCCGGATTCTCGATACACTTGTTGTCGGATGAAATGGTTGGAGGAGGGGCATCGATGGAACCATCAACGTGAGAAAGGAGATTTTGATAAGTGAGGATGAGGAGCATTTGGTTTTTCCATAGGAGGTAATTGGTAGCATTGAGTTTGATAGTGATCATATGCATGAGGGTGTTGAAGGGAATAGATTGATCAGTGGAAGAGGAAGCCATGGTGGAGGGAAGGGAGAGAACCGAGAGGTTGGAGAAAGAAGGAGGGGAGAAGAAGTGAAAAGGTGGTGGGAAGAAGAAGAGGAGAGGTAGGATCTTTTATGCTCTTGATACCATAATAGAGTTGTAACCCTCAAGTAAATGCAACTCTCTATGTCTCCACAATGTGTGGAGAGATCAATATATAGATGGAGAATTTACATAAAGATACAAGGAAAATACATAAATGACAAATACAAGTAAACTTAATAAGGTGATGTACTAATAAAACTCAAGGAAACAAAAGGAAACAAAGGGATGACCGGTCGGAAACCTATTCCGGCCAACATTCTAAGCCGTCTCACAAAGATTTTTGTCACCAATTTACCAGAAAAATGCAGCGGTAACGATCTAGCGGAGTTCATTAGGCCTTATGGTGAAATCTATGATCTGTACATTGCGCAGAAGAGGGACAAAGTGGGAAATCAATTTGGTTTCGTGTCTTTTCTTGATGTGAAAGATATTAAGGATTTAATAAGACAGGTTTGCAATACGAGAATTGGTGATTGTTGGTTGAAGGCTAACATAGCTAGATTTACTCTCGAAGAAGGTGAGATCCGTCCGGAAGAAAATAAACAGAAACGAAACGTTCATAAAGATAAGCGGCAGGAAGATCGATTCCCTATCAAGCTTCGGTATTCAATGGGTCACGCTCTTTTTCGGATATACTCACGGGAAGACAAAGTGTTAAAACGGTGACCATCACCAACCAGATCAACGCGTTTACGGGTCTGCATGGGAAGGCAGTTGTGACACGTATGATTGATTTGGATTCCCTAAAGAGTATCTATTTGATTACAAACGATCTTTGTCCACAAGGGTATAAAATCCAATATCTTGGGGGTTGTTGGTTATTGTCTCATTTCAAGATAATGCTTCGGCGATAGGTTTTATTGATGTAACTAGAGAGGTGGTTGGCAGATTCGCCTCTTTAGATATTTGGGAAGGGCAGGTTTTCGGTTACGAGAGACTGCTTGGCTTAAGATTGTGGGTATTCCGTTACAACTTATTACATCTGAGGTGATCGATTCAGTCGGGAGTGCTTTTGGGAAGATAATTCACAGGGCGGTAAGAACTGATTTGGACGATGACCTTTCCTATGATTACATTGGCGTTATGCTCGGTGACGGTAAACAGGTGAATGAAGAGGTGAAGTTAACTTGGAGGGATAGAAAATTCACGGTTTGGGTTACGGAAAAATATGGAGAATGGGTCCTGGAGTTCTATAAGGTCCCGTCTTTGGAGGATGACGGTCATTCTATGTCGGAGGAGAACGAGGAGAATGTTGTTTTTGAGAACGAGACTGTAGACGGAGAGAATGTTGGTAACGAGAATGATGAACTGGTTACAGTCAATTCCGGTAAGGATTGCCCGACATCGGATGTTGCAACATTTTTAGTAACTCCTTTTGATAATAATGAGACATTAAACTTTACTATAATTGAGGAAAATAATTTTAAAGATAATAATGAGGCATTAAACTCCCCCATTATTTTGGACGTGAATAATACTTTTGATTCGGATGACATTAATGAGGATGAGACTTTTGTGCCAGGTCATATGAATAATTTTGATAAGGAAATTGATAAGGACGGAAACATTAATTTGGAGAATAATTTTGGAGGGGCTTGTATTTCGGTACACAAAAGAAAAAAGAAATCATTTTTGGGTTCATTGAACAAGCCCAACCCTTTGTATTCTAGTAGTTTAGAGAAAACAAAGGTGGGCAAAAAGCCCAAAGGTGTTGAAGACTTGTTTGGGCTGGACTCGATAGTGGACCAGATTGATAAAAGTGGGCCTGTTTGAGAAAGAAACTCTGAGGTAACAGGTTCGGATGCTTTGGATGTGAATTATAATTGTGATCTCGTTGATGAGGTTGATGCTACCATAATCTTGGGTGAAAAGTTAGGGGTCAATTTGAATGAAGCACACGAGTTGAATCTTGGTTCGATTGCTTTTGAAGGGGTAGAAGGAGGTATTAAATGAATTGTTTATCCATTAATATACGTGGAATTGGTGTTTGTGACAAAGCGGGTTGGATAAAGAAACTAAAACATGACTATGGGATTTCATTTATCGGTATGCAAGAGACATTGACTAGTGATATACAACCGACGGTGGTGTCTAATTTTTAGGGAGGTGCGGGTTTTGATTTTGATTTTGTTTACGCGACTGGTAACTCGGGGGGTCTTGTGAGCATTTGGGACCCTAAAGTGTTCACGAAGGACTTGGTGAATAAAGATAGGAGTTTTCTTCATGTGGCGGGGATGGCGTTGGCAGGTTCCATTAGACTCAATTTACTTAACGTGTATGCTCCACAAACGAATGTCGAAAAAAGAAATCTTTGGGCTAGAATTAATAATCTTGTTCAATCGTACGATGGGTGGTGGATTGTATTTAGGGACTTTAATGCGATTAGAAGTCGGGATGAACGGAAGAATTCAGCTTTTGATTCGGTTTCTTCTTCTGATTTCAACGATTTTATTGATATAGCGGGTCTAAGAGAATATGACTTAAAAAGATTCCGTTATACTTTCATGTCTAGTAGACGCAGGGTTTGTACGTGGAGCAAAATTGATCGATTTTAGGTGTGCGATAATGTTTTTAATAGGTGGCCGAATGCTTGTGTTCGGGCTTTGAAAAGAGAATTTTCGGATCACTCGCCATTGGTTTTTTCTATTATAGACACACACTTCGGTCCTAAACCCTTTAGGATGTTTGACTCGTGGTTAGATCGTCCGAGATGTACTGATGTGATTAACACAGTTTGGAACAGTTGGATTAATAATGGTGCGGCAGATTATAATCTTCTAAACAAGCTAAAGAAGCTTCAGAACACTCTAAAAGAATGGTATGCCACGTGCAGTGTTAAAGAAAAAGATTTTGAGCACCATTTACGAAAGGAGGAGGGATACGAGATCCGGATGGAAAATAACGAGTTGGAAGAAACAGATCTTTGGATCTGGTCTGAATGCAAGACAACCTTAGAAGAAATTGAGCAATTTAAGGCTCGGGATTTTAGACAAAAATCCCGGGTCAAATGGGCGTCGTTAGGAGATGAAAATTCTAGTTTTTTCCATAACGTGGGAATGGTAGAAAGGCTATAAACTCTACCCCGGGTATTATGCTTAATGGGGTGTGGGTTACAAAACCAACGCTTGTTAAGATGGAGGTGTTAAGGTTTTTTAGAAATCATTTTAAAGAAAGTTGTCCTATGTGGTCGGCTCTAGTGTGTGATGGTTTGAAGAAATTGGATGGTCTAGATAGTCTTAATCTGGTTACTGTGTTCACTAGACAGGAAATCAAAGATGCGGTGTTCGAGTGCGGGTCTAACAAGGCACCGGGACCTGACGGGTTTAACTTCCGTTTTGTCAAGCGTTTCTGGAATTTGTTTGAGGAGGATATCTATAATATTATGATGGAATTTCATGCTTCGGGTACTATTAGTTTGGGGTGTGGGACAACGTTTTATTACTTTAATTCCGAAGGTGAAATCTCCTATGGGTTTAAAAGATTATAGGCCAATCACTCTTATTGGGATGGTTAACAAGGTCATTTCCAAAATCCTTACGAACCGGCTCAAAAAGGTGATGGGTTAGGTTATTTCAGAGGCTCAATCGGCTTTCTTGGCCTATCGTTACATCCTTGACGAGCCCCTTATGCTTAACGAAGTTATGGAGTGGTTGAAGGAAAAAATAAAAAGGCTTTTTTACTTAAAATAGATTTTGAGAAGGCCTACGACAATGTCAACTGGAACTTCTTATTATCTATCATGGTTCAGATGGGTTTTCACCCGTTGTGGTGTAAATGGATTAGAGGTATTTGTGTTTCTGCTAGAGCTGCGGTGCTGGTTAATGGGTCCCCTACTTTCGAGTTTAGATGTGAAAAAGGCCTCAGACAAGGAGACCCATTGTCTCCCTTTCTTTTCTTAATTGTCATGGAAGCCCTTTCCTGGTTGTTGAAGAAAGCTCAAGATATAAGCGTTTTTAAGGGTGTTTGCCTCGCAGGTGATGAAGCTGTTTTATCTCATTTGTTTTATGCTGATGACGCTCTCATTATGGGTGAATGGTCGACTGATAATATACAGAGCATTGCTAGGGTCCTTCGTATTTTTTATTTGTGCTCGGGTCTTCGTATAAACCTTCATAAGTCTAATATCTTTGGTGTTGGCGTGGAGGACTTAGAGGTGGATAATATGATTGATTTTTTGGGGTGTAAAAGAGGTGGTTTTCCTTTCAAATATCTCGATATTCAAGTTGGTTCCAAGATGTCTCGGGTTAGTAATTGGAACCCGGTTATTGAAGTGGTTAAAAATCGTCTAGCCTCTTGGAAAGATAGAACTCTTTCAATTGGAGGTCGTTTGGTTCTCATTAAGTCGGTTTTGGAGAATTTACCCATTTATTATCTTTCTATTTATAAAGCTCCTAAGGCGGTTATAGATACCATTGAATCCATTATGAGACGTTTTTTTGTGGACGGGAGCTTGTGTTGATAAAAAGATTTCTTTGGTGGCGTGGGATGTGGTTACTACTCCGAAACATAGGGGGGAGGGGTTGGGTGTCTCTAAGTTACAACAGGTGAACGACGCGTTGTTGTTAAAATGGACGTGGAGATTTAAAAAAGATGGCGATAGTTTATGGAAGAAGATTATCATGGGTTGTCATGGGGCGATTAGGCCTTGGGCTATGCTTCCTTGTAATGTGGCGTTGAGCGGATGTTGGAAATCTATTGTTAAAGTGGGGGAGAAAAAATTGCCTAATGGTTCGTCTCTAAACTCGCACTTTATTGGAGAATTAGGGGATGGGAACGCTATATGTTTTTGGGGTGATGTTTGGTTGATGGAGGTTCCACTTCGAGAGCTTTATCCTAACCTATTTAGACTTGAAAAACATAAATGGGTTTTGGTATCAAAATGGCTCATTTGGGACAACAATACCAAGGCGATGAGATGGGATTGGCGATCGCAGCCCTTTTCAGCCGAGGAAGTGGCTGAGTTGTTCCTTCTTCTAGGCGACATTCATGAGATTCCTTGGCGGGATGGTAGAGATTTATGGAAGTGGAAAGTGGAAAAGGATGGATTATTCACAGTGGCTTCGGCAAAAAAGCTTCTTTCGAGCAACATTACGGGAAATACTACATCGCTTGTTCACTGGAAGACTTGGGTTCCACTAAAATGTAAAGTTATGGTTTGGAGGCTTGCGCTCAACCGTCTTCCCATTATTGCCGAGCTCATCAAATGAGGTGTAAACATTAATCCGCAGGGATGCAGTTTCTGTCACGAGGAGCTGGAAACCGCTTTGCATATGTACACCGGTTGCATTTTCTCCCAGAAAGTATGGTCTCGCATTGAAACTTGGTGCAGGTTACCTCATAGTTTTGCTTTTCATGTTACGGATCTTCTTAATGTGCCAAACACTACTACCAGTTCTAAACGCGCAAGAGGCATATTGCGAGGTATAGTTTACACGACTTTGTGGGTGATATGGAATGAGCGAAATGATCGGGTTTTTAACAACAAAAGCCGTAGACCTGTCGAGATCGTTGCAAATGTTAAATCAACGTCGTTTTTTTGGTTTCGTCATAGGTCTAGACATAAAGATATAGAGTGGAGAGTGTGGTGTAATTATCCTTTAGATTGATGTTTTTGGTTTTTCGCTCTTATTCCTTTCTTTGAGGACTCTTTGAGTCGTGTTTAATGAAGTTTTCTTAAAAAAAAACGGAAATCAAAGTGAAGAGTTATAGCTAAGGAGTGGAATCATTTAAATCATTTACTATGGGTGTAAATGAGACGAGCCAAGCCTGAGCTCGTTTAGGCTCGAGCTCGGTTCGTTTTAACTATATAAAGCTCGAGCTCGAGCTCGTAAGAAAATTTTCAAACTCGAGCTCGGCTCGGACTCGGCTCGTTTCCATTAATTTTTTATTATTAATTTTTTTTATAATCACTGTTATATTTATTTATAATCATACTTATCATATATGTAATATAATATATAATATTTAATTGTTTCTATCATATTTTTATATATAACTAATAATATCATTATGAATATAATTTAATATGTAAAAAATATTATAAAAATATATACATAAACAAAAGCTCCTTTAGGCTCGCGAGCTAACTCGAGCCCGATGTCTGAAGCTTGGGCTTGAGCTCGTTTAGTAAACGAGTCAAAATATGAGCCCGAGCTCCGGCTCAAGCTCGTTTAAACTCGGCTCGATTCGAGCTTTTTCGAGTCGATCTCGAATAGCTTGCTAGCCGGTTTGGCTCGTTTACACCCCCTACCTGAACTCTTCCAATTAATCTAGTTTACTCAAACGGCTGGAGTTTTTAAACTAGAATATTCTAAACAAAAAGTAAAAAAAATATCAATATAGTTAGTTATGGTTTCACTTGTAGATTTAAAGAAAGCTATTATCATAGTTTACATACAATAATATACATCTTAACCGGTTAACATATTTAATAATAATCTAAGATTGAATCTACAAAAAGAACTAATTACTAATAAAAACTTATTAGAAAAATTATTGTAACTAATAAACATAAAAACAGAGGAAATTAAAAAATTCAATGAAAAAACAGAATATATTAAAAACCTAAATATGAGATTATATATAAAAAAACTAAAATAAATTATTAGAAACAAATAAGAAATTCAACAAAGCTATTTAATAGAAAACTTTGAACAAGATCATATTAAAATCTTGTTAAACAAAATAGAAAGTCAAGTTATAAACACAGATAAACTTCTAAATATTGTCAAAAACAAAACATAGTAGAATGATAACACGCTAGAACCCTCTAAAAAGACCTAGACTTAAAATAAAATAAAATAAAAAACAACGCTCAATGAAATTAAATAATAAACCAGAAGATAATAAATAAATAAATAAAAAGTTACAGGCCACACTAAATATACTAATTTCATTACAAGTCTATTGTTACAAATTATTAAAATATAAGACAAAACAATAATGATACAAATATCACAAAAGATATAGACAAATCACACAGACCATCAACTTAAGTGATGTTAAAAATATTTTTAATTCAAGTGTGACAATAATCGCTTTACACACACAAAAAAAAAAAAGTGTGACAATAATTAGAAGAAAAAAAAAATCGTTACCATGTGTCCCCACACGCAAAACACCCCCCCCCCCCCCCCCCCCCC
>BJCO01001651.1:0-10777 GCA_018326465.1 Flaveria floridana
TTATAGAAAACATCTTTTTGCAGAACTTTTCTCTCTCTCTATGTTTGTACTTTTACATGCAAAATCTTTTGTGTTCTTGCTGTAATCGCTAATTACTGTGCTAAATCCGCTGCGAATACAATCTGATTAATCAAACTAGAGGCTGAGATCCTGTCAATATAACTACATGTACGCATAATAGATCAGTCAATCTAACAAAAAATTTAAAACTTTGTATAAAATGAAACCTTAAAACGTTTAGAGACAATTCTTTGCATAAAAATGAAACCCTAAAACGTTTAGAGACAGTTTTTAGCACTGCTCTTACTCTTAGTCGATTATCTTCCACTCTCATGATCATCGTTCTTTTTTATATGATCACGACTAATCGGCTACAGCCTTAGCCTCATTGCTAGCCATAACATATTGTCATTTATTAAATTGTTATGTTATGAAACATGGCTACTTTCTAAGTCATTAAAAACTTAAGACCCAATATTATCACCGTCTGTTATTGTCATATAAATCAGATGACACACTAGATAGTTGTGTTATACAAATTGTTCGTCGATCGTTTGAAATATTCACACTCGAAAAATGCTAGTCCGCTTTTTCGCTCGGTTGTAAACGAGCCGATCGGCTTAGTTCGGTTTGAAAAAGAGCCAAGCACAAACAAAGGTCTACTCGGTTCGGCTCGGCTCGTGAACAACCCTACGCGTAGGGGACAATGTCTATTCTCACGCGTAGAGGGACGACGTTCCATGCACAACGCTCTTGTCACATTGCTCACGCCCCACTCCCGAAAGGGAGTATGTAACACGTAGCTTATTGGTTTTGATTTTAATTTGGTAGTTTACTGGATTACATCAGGGATGAAATTATGTTGGGTTCATTCAATTCATGTTCTAGTGTAGTTTAGTATATTCAAATCATGTTCTAGTGTTTTTTAGTATATTCAAATCATGAACTAGTTCTAGTTGGATAATATTGTTGGACTAATTCAAATCATGGTTGGAGTTAAGTGATATCGTGTTGTATTCTTGGTCTATACTTTATACGTAAAATGTTCATGTATCAAGCTTATTTAATATGTGTTTAAAAGCGTAACTTCTCTCCAACGTTTTGAAGAATGCATCAATGATTAAAGTATGTCTCAATTTTTTTTACAGTTCTCAACATCCCACAATACGAGAGTTGAGGTCACTCCCTTAGATAGATTCAAAGAGGTCGGTAACATTAACTCGTTACTCATACCACTATGGTACTTCACTATAGTGGATAGGTTTTGATTAGGCTACTTTCTATTCGTGTTTCGTCTGTTTGAATAGCTGTCGGGACTGGGCGGAAATATATATAGGTTAATATATTATCTCAGCATGGAAATAATGTACATTAGTGTTGGTTGATTTCATTCGCTAAATGGTTCATACGGGTTTGGTCGATTAAATTAATGATTGAATGCTGTCATGTTTAAATTTTTTTTATTCGTATTTAGTTCCTATTAAGCATCTTGTTATCATATGTTTGACACATGATTGTTCAATATGTTGTAACTTAGGCCGTAGATTTAGTGTTTTGATGATTTCTGTTCAATATGCAGTTTTGGTCTAAAAGGTACTTGTTCAGTTTCTGTAGTGATAGATGATGAGATTAATTTTTTTTAAAGCTTATATGATGTATACTACAAACACACTATCATTAGAATGAAGTTAAGGAGGAACAACATAAACATCGTTTTGTCTAATGATATTTGCCTTTCTTCATATTGTTAATTGTTGTATATATTTTCCTCTATTATGTGAATTTTCCCATTAACGAGAAAACATATCAACAAATTCGATCTTACTAAAAAAGGTAAATTGAATAGTCAGAATATAAGTAATACCAACTGAATTTGTTTAGGGTTGAGAATTAATCGAGTGTTAGTATGATTCTTTTTTTACCTTCCCTTGAATATCTGTTGAAAAGGTGAATGTTGTTCTAATGTCTTGTGGATGGTTATTTTAATCTCTAGAAAAGTATATTACTAACTTTAAAACTTATTGTGAGGAAATATGCCACTTTCCCATTAATGAGAAAACATATCAAGAAATGCAATTATGATAAAAAGAAAAATAAATTAATGGTCAGATGAACCATACCAACAAGAAGGGTTGAGAATTAATACGATTAAATGCAGGATCATTACAAGTCACTCAACACAATGGTTCTCTCTTAAACTCATTTGATATCACTCGGATGATGATAACAGAATGCTCTAAGAGTTGATAGTAATATATTAAGTAAGAAAGACACAAGAATAAGCTTTCAAGATACTTGTATATATTAATTCTCAACTCAAAGATTACAAGACTATGTCTTAGCACTTGTTCTGAGTACTTACTCTGACGAGCTTACAATAAGAACTATATATACTACTATCTACAGTCAGTTATACTTGGAAAACCAACTGAAAAATACAACTAGACAAAATACTACATTTGCTAGAAATATGTTAACTAAGATAAAGTATTATCCTAGTATTAGGTAGTCATGACAAGTCCATGACTTATCTTTTGTCACCAACTAAGTATGGTGAATGTACTAATCTATGATGGATGAACAATGGATAAAGTAAGGTCAAACATACTTACATGGAGAAACTCTATGCAGTCTGTCAGTAAAGTAGTTGACTATACTGACAGATACCTTACTTTTGTCCACTAGTCACAGTTGGTTCTTCCGAATGTAAGTGTACTTTGGAAGACATGAAGTGTTCCGAAGTCACTTTGGCTTCACAAGAAACAACTTCTTCAGAATCAACTGTTACTTGTCTTGGTCTTCATGGTACTTCCGAAGAGTAACTCTCTTCGGAAGTTCTTCTTGCTTGGCTTCAGAAGACTTTTGACTTGGCTTCGGAAATGCAGTATTGTCTTCAGAAGACCATTGTAGATATACCAAAATAAAGCTAAGTATTAGGTTTTGGTTGCACCAGCCTCATCAGACCCAACAATCTCCCCCTAGGCTGATGCTACCAAAACTCTACTTATCTTTCTTCTCCGGTGCCTTTCTGATCACAATCATAATCTTCACATCTTTCTCTCAGTTCTCTTTGGTAGATGTGAGTAGCATTTGGAACAAGTCTTTCCTGGTTAAGACATCCAGTCTGTCACCATAAGTGACATGAATCTGTTGGCTGTTCCCTCTGTATAAAGTAAGCTGATGGGTTTTAGAGTCATACACCCATCGAGCTATAGGCTTCAAAGATGGATCTTGAACCATCTAGAGAAAGGCTTGACCTTTTGCAGAAGCTTCAGCATTAGCAGCAGGTTGAGCTCTTCTTATCAACTCTGCTTCCCTCATCTTGAGTATGTGCTTTCGGATGAGAGAAGCAACAGGAGAGTTAGAGGGGTTGGAGAGTAGTAACTCAGCTAGATCATTTATATCAAATCTACTAGAGTGTAGCAGAGATGATGTATCTAGCTGGTTTGTTTCCTCACTCTCTCTTACCAGCTGAAAGGCATCTGAAGGCTCATCGAAACCTCCACTAGACTATAGGGCTCCTTGGCACTTGAGGAGTAGTTGGAAAGTTTTCTATCTTCCTTTTGTCCAATAAAGTTACCAGTCTTCTTATTAGCTTCTTTTCCTTGTAATTTAGGTTATGTATGTTGAGGGAAAGAAGAGTGAGACACTGGTCTAGGGTTATTGCAGGAAGATCCAAGAGAGCTTCCCTTGAGAGAAGATTGAATGAATTATCAATATATTTCAGTTCAATCAATTCTTCATCCCAAGAGAAGGAACTCAACCTAGTGCATTGGTTAAGTCCTTTCTGAATTTTCTCAAATTCTTGTACGGTCAAGATCTTGGTAATTTTGAGGATGGTTGGGTTATTGGTTTGGTTTTGGGTATGGTTTTAGGTTTCAGAGTTGGTGGTGGTGGTGGTTTAGATATTTGTGGTGTGAGTTGTGAGGTGGTTGAAGGAGCTGGCTCAGGGGTGAAGGGTTCATTTATAGGTTTAGGTTTTACAGGGAAGGGAAAAGGGAAGGGTGTGGGTGGTTTAGTGGTTTTTAGGGGTGGTGTTTGTTTAGGTTTAAGAGTAGACTTTGGTTTGGGTGTGGGTTTGGTGGCCATCCTCTTGCTTGCAGTTTTCCATTGGACCTCCTGCCGGCTCCCCATTCGAATGTCAGTCTTTATGTCACTGACATGTCGTTAGAGAGTCTTTGTAGCCATTGACCCTACTTGCCTGGCTGAGAAGCCATGAGCTTTCAGATACGACTTCATCCAGTCCCTATCATCAGCTTGTTTGGCAGCTAGCTCCTAAGCCTTCTCATTCCTCTTCTTTTTCTCTCTCAGCTTTTCCTCGGCAGTCCTCTTCCTTTCCTTCATGATTTTCTCCTATTCTTGTTTGAAGAAGAACAAGATAGTGTCAAACTCATGAAGAGCCAGTTCTTCTTCCTTATATCCCCTAGAGCAGAGAAATGCTATTTTCTTTGCTCTCATCTTGGACTGAGCCTTGATCTTAACATCTTTTTTCTTCTTCCTTCTTTCATCCTCCTTTGCCAACCTTGCTTCTTCTACTTTCTCCTTTTGTAGCAAGGTTTCCTTCTCCAACTTGATAAGATCCTCATAGGGAAGTAGAAGAATTTCTTCACTTTGGATCCCAAGATTGCGGATCCTGTTGATTAGCTCTGCCCTTCTTTTGTTGGCAAAGTGCTCATGAGCAGCAGCTGCTTCAGTTGCTGCCTTTCTACTATCAGCCAACAGCTTCCCAGAGACTACATTTCCTTTCTTCTTTAACTTTTCCAGCCTGTATCCTCCTCTAGCTCTTTAGCTGTCAGCTTCCTCCTTCCTTTAGGGTCTGAGACAGCTGATGGCTTAGGAGACTTAGGTTTGGATGATTCAAACTGGCTGGGCAGAGGAGATATGGTGGCAGAGAGATTTATTATTACTTCCACGGATTCAACCTTAGCCTCGGAAGAAATTTCCATGGCTTCGGAAGTAGATTTGATTGCCTCGGAAGTAGATAGTAAAACTTCTTCAAAAGGGATTTCGTTGGCTTAAGAAGACATTTCCTTAGCCTCGGAAGGAATTTCCTTGGCTTCGAAAGAGATTTCCTTAGCCTCGGAAGTAACTTGACTTTCTGTCCCTGCTAAGTCAGGTGCTGGGCCATCGGTTTGTGTTTCCCCTTTGAAGTTAATCTCAGGTTCCACACTCCCCTTAGGTTGACCGACACCTTTCTCAGAGGTAGAAGGTCCAGTTATCCTTTAGAGCTCTTCAGCTCCAAAGTAAGTAAGAGTATGATCAGGGAGGGGATGTTTAGATGGGGACTTCATCAGAAGCTGGTCTACAAGATTGATGGAAGTCCTGTGTTCCATCTGAATAGAAGAAATTAGCTCAGGAAGGGTATGTGCATGGGAAGCTGGAATAAAGAAGGTGACTCTAAGAGGAGGGGTTATAGAACTGGTAAAGAGTGAGCAGCCATCTCCCCCTGAGATGGTACCTGCTCCAAAGAATGAGTAGATACTCCCTTAGTAGTTGTTTAATCCTGCAAATTCTCCCCCCTTTTGGTAGCATCATCCTGAGAGTCAGATGAGCTAGAGGAACAACTTGTAGAGACCTGGATCTGTGCATGCCTAACAGATCTCTCTATCTGTTTCTCAGCTTGTTAGGCCTTGAGAGTGTTAATCTTAAGTTGCTGAGTGGCAGATCCACTTTCTAAAATCCTAACCTGAGATTCTAGGTTTGCAATTTTAGAGAGTAGATACTTGATGGTTACTATCCTTATCCTCATTGGAGGAATCATCAGAAGATGAGATAACATACCTAGTATGCTCATCCTCACCACTTGATGTGGTTTCTTGGCACCCAGAGTTCCTCTACTGATCCATATCTCCTTCAGAAACATGGATTTGCAAAGTTGCAGTGGATAGAGTCCAATTGATGTTACCACTATCCTGAAGGACCAATGAAGCACCCTCAGTAATGGTAGCTCTATCCACATGAGTCCCCTCCACATATGTGGGACTCACCTCAGTACTTTGTTCCTGATATGGGCTGAAAATTAGAGGATGCAGAGAGCTCTGTTGATCAAAAGAGTGGTGAGAAGGATCAACTTCACTGCTCTGTTGTAGTATGATATTCTTATCAGGACGGGTTAAAAGGTCAAGAAAAGATTCAACAAATATATCTAATGACCCAGGACCTTGGTCATCACCTAAGGATTCCCCTGCACCAGCAGTGGATTCCAAGATATGGTTGTCCCTTTTTGGCTGCTCAGGAGAGTATTATGACTCAACTTGAGGGCTTAAGGCTTGGTTAGTGGGCTCGTCTGGTTGAGACTGAGGAGACTCAACCATGACATTGAGGTCTATGTGGGAGAAAGTTGAGACCTCAGACTGAGTGAGAGCCCATGTTTCCACTCTAGTCTTTTTGGGTTAAAGAAAGGGGACTTGATGAATCAGAGTAGATTGATCAAGGGTTTGTTTTGGACGTCTATGATAAGTAAGCTGTATAAGATGACGGATGATGGGTGAGTCTGGTGGGGGCTCATCACCTGTTGGGTTAGTAAGGATGTCACCATGAGCCATTAGCTCAAACATACCTTGGGACAGATCAGTGAACCTGCCAGTGAAATTGGGTGAAACCTTCTTCAAAATTTTGAAGACACCAGGTTTCATGTGAGGAACCGATAATGGTTGACCAAGATGTAATCTGCCCTGATCCAACTTGTAGTTTATGAAGTGTTGGATGAACCGTGGATACATGTAGAAAGAATCCCTGATTAGATTGCTGATTAGGTTCATCAGCACAAACTTGGAGTAGTTGAACATTCGGTTCCTTACCATTCCAATGACCAGGCACCCGGGATCATATGGGATTTGATCCCATCCCCCAGACTTGTTTGATAGGCAATGGAGGACTATGTGCAGAAAGAACTTCCAGTTGAATGAGAAGTTGTATATATATACAGTCAACCTCTGCACATTCTCTCCATAGCCTATTTGAATGTAGGTTTCTTCCAAGCCTGTTTTGGGGAAATCCATAGGGGCACCTGCATCGTGGAGCTCCGGATGCTCTCGAATGGTGGTTTTAGAGATGATCAGCTCCCAGCTGCTTATCATCGACCGAATAACCCACTGATCATTAAGAAGTTCACTCTGTCCATTGGCCCAGAATTCGGCCAAATGGTTGGAGTAAACGGTTGGGTTCATGGTGAGGGCGGCGAAGTATGTTAACTGGGTTAGGAATTGGATGATTGGGGCATAGTCGGCATCCTTGGTGGAATTAAGGAGCGCGACCTGATTATGTTAAGGATTAAGGACCATTGTTTCAGAATTTTGTTTAAGTGGAGGAGTAGATGAAGAAGATGATGTAGAATGGAGAGTTTGGGAGGTTTTCTCTGAACATGGTTATTTTGTAATAGTAAGAAGAGTAGGATAGTCGGAGGTTGTGTATAAATGGAGAGAAACAATGATCTTATCGGATAGGGTGAAAAGATAGTTTAGGTTTGTTATAATATTTAGGCGGCAAGATAAATCCATTTAAATAATTAGACATCATTTCTTTTTACTGACAAAATCTCACTTTTTACAGAGTGAGACCCACAAATGTATCCGTTACAGTAAATGTTCTTCTGAGGGTTAAATTGCTTCCGAGAAGAAACATTTGTGGGTTCCTCAAAATTGTTTCCTCCGAAGCAAAACTTTCCTTCCGAAGGCAAATGATGTCCTAAGACATTTTGCTTCCGAGAGTAAGACTGCTTTCGAGAACATAAGTTAAAGGGCTTCGGATGAGAATTTTGATACTTGATCGAAAGTCTTCCGAATTCAAAAACTTATGCGGAAGAGGAAACACTTAGAGGAATTTGTCTACAGAAGATTGAGATAAGCTCTTCCGCAGCTAAATTTCTCTTCGGAAGAATTTATACTTAGAACATTTTGTGAAGAATACTTCTGTAACATAGCTTAGATTGTAATCAATAGACAAAAAGGCCATGGCATATTTAAAAAGGTTTTCAAAAGAGATTCAATCAAGGTTGATCATCCCAATAACTATAATTAAATATTTAAATCTCTGTTCATCAAATGCCTTTGTGAACAGGTCAGCATATTGTTCATTTGTATCAACCTTAATAAGTTTTATGAGACTATTCTCATGAATATCTCGAATGAAATGATACCTGATGTCAATATGCTTGGTCTTTGAGTGCTTTACTAGATTCTCAGTGATTGATTTGGCACTCTTGTCGTCTATGTGGATAGGAGTTTCCATGAAGTTGAAGCCATAGTCTAGCATCTGGTTTTGAATCCACAATAGTTAAGCATAGCAACTAGCATCCGCAATGTATTCAATCTTAGCAGTTGATGTAGACACACAAGATTGCTTCTTGCACTGCCATGAAATAATCCTTCGACCAATATATTAACATCCTCCTAATGTTGATTTCTTATTGATGTTACAGCCTCCATAATCACTGTAAGTGTAACCATAGATGTTGAAATTCTTATTCTTGGGATACCAGAGTCCGAGTTTGGGAGCTCCTTTAAGGTATCTAAGGATTCTTTTGATAGCAACCAGATGAGACACTTTTGGAGCAGCCTGATATCTTGCACAAATGCAAGTTGCAAACATGATATCAGGCCTACTTGCAGTCGAGTACATTAGAGACCCAATAATTCCCATGTACTGATGTTGATCAGTATCCTCTCCCTCAGAGTCAGGACATATATTGTGATTTCTGGCGATAGATATCCTGGCTGGCTTACAATCTTTTATCTCAAATCTCTCTAAGATGTCTTTGACATACTTAGATTGACTAATAAAAATCCCTTCATTCATCTGCTTCACTTGAATTTCAAGGAAGAAGTCCATCTTGCCCATTGAACTCATTTCCTTCTTTCTCATGGTACTCTCAAAGTCTTTACACATTTGGTCATTTGAGGAACCAAATATGATATGATCCACATAGACTTGTACGAGCAACATGTCCTTACCAGATTTCTTTATGAACAATGTCTTGTTTGTGGTACCTCTTGTATAGCCATTCTTGAGAAGAAATTAAGCCAAAGTCTCATACCACAGCCTAGGTGCTTGATGTAGGCCATAGAGCGCATTGTCCAGTTTGCACACATAGTTGGGATGCTGTGGATCTTCAAATCCAGGTGGCTGGCACATATAGACTTCCCTATCAATATCCCCATACAGGAATGCACATTTCACATCAAGTTGGTAGACAGTGAAGTTCTTGGATACTGCAAAAGCAAGAAAGATCCTAACAGCCTCAAGTCTTGCAACAGGTGTAAAAACATCTCTATAGTCAATTCCTTCCTCTTGCGTGTATCCTTGAACAACAAGTCTTGCCTTGTCCTTGATGATCAAACCTCTGTCATCCTTCTTGTTCCTTTACACCCATTTGGTACCTATAAGGACTTGGCCTTTAGGTAGAGGACATAAGTTCCATACCGTTTGCCTCTTGAATTAAAGCAACTCCTCTTGCATTGATTCAACCCATTTGCTGTCCTTTAAGGCTTCTTCCACTTTCTTGGGCTCAATTTAGGAGAGGAAGTATGAATACAAGCGGACGTTCCCTTGATGGGTTTGACTCCTTGTTTTTACTCCCCTCTGTGACATTCCTAATGATGTTCTCAGCTGGATGGATGTTGTGGATCCTGAGCCTAGGATCCACATCTAGTTGTAGAGATAGATCCAAGTTAGAGATATTTTGCTTAGGATTGTGAACATCACCACCAGCTGCTGTATCATATTCATTCAATGAGGACTGATTCAATGAATGTGTTATAGTATCAGTCGTGAAGTAGGATCAATAGTTTCCTACTCCTCGAAGTCACTATCTTCATCATCTTGGTTTTGATTTCTAGAGTTGTCTGTTAGTGAAGATTAGGGCTCATGTGGCTGACAACTTGTTGATGCTCCATTGGTTCTAGAGATGGTGAGACTCTCTGGATTACCAACTATGGGAGCTTGATCTTCATGTCTTCTTGGAAATCTTGGAATAGGCCTTAACAACTCAAACATTTGATCTGCATAAGGATCTATTTGTCAACCTATTCCAGCTGAAACAGTCTCACAAGAAGGTTTAGAATAGTTGAGAAACAGTTTTAAGTTAAAGATATAGTCAGGGCCATTCCCCTTAACACAAGGAGTGTGCTCATTAAGAACAATATTGGATGACTCCTAAAAATGTTGATTCTTAATGTTGTATACTCTATAAGCTTTAGAGCTTGAAAAGTATCTAACAAAGATAGCATCATCCGACTTTTCAGCAAATTTTGCTAAATTGTCCTTTGTGTTAAGTATGGTACACCTGTTGCCAAAGGACCGAACAAAACCAATGAATGGTGGTCTCTTGTTCCATAGTTCATAAGGGGTTTTACCATAGGGCTTAACTATAAGAACTCTATTCTGCATATAGCATGCAGTGCTGACTACCTCTGCCCAGAATGTTAGAGGCAACTTTGAATCAGCCAACATTAGAGCTGTTCAGAAAGCTCGCGGCTCGTGGCTCGCTCGGAGCTCACTCGGAAAAAGCTCGAAAAAAGCTCGCTCGAATCGGCTCGGTTTATAAACGAGCCGAGCCGAGCCGACTCGAATTGTAAACGAGCCGAGTCCGAGCCAAGGGCGGCTCGCTCGTTGGCTCGCTCGTTGGCTCGCTCGTTGGCTTGTTTACTGGCTCGACTAAATATGTAATATATATATATGTATGTATGTATATATATATGTATATATAATATTTATATATAATATTATTATAATATTATATATAATTTGAAAACGTAAGGCCGTTCTTGGTTATTCTTAT
>BJCO01001653.1:0-11471 GCA_018326465.1 Flaveria floridana
TTTCTAGTAAAGAAAAAACTCCTAATCTATTTATTACAAACCAAATGAATAAATAAATTACAAAACAAGATTTTCAACATAAAATTAGATTATTACATAACCAAATGAATGAATCATGACAATCAATCAATCCACAAGGTTTAGGCTTTGTTATGCACAACCAAACAACATATCCAAATATGTAAATCATCCAACTCAACCATGGTTTCATTTAATTAAAAAATCCAACAAATTTTTTTTTATTTAGACTACTGCGACAGCAGCATTTTTTTTAAAAAAAATGGATTTTTCAATTGTTTAATTAATTTAAAACATAAGATTCAAGCCATCTTAATGCATATAAGATTAACCAACTTGAATCAAGAGAAACCAAGCTTAATCTTGAGTTCTAGGGTTTCTAATAACTCAAGAAAAAAACTCAAAATTTCGATATAGAGAAGTTAATGTCCATGCAACCGGCTCTAGATGCCATTGAAGGTTTTTAACAAGTTTATCAAAGTTATTTAACCATTTTAAACATAAAACGCAGCGGATAATCATTTTAACATCTTGTTAAAAGTTTACATAAACCATTTTATGTTGATAAAACCATTTTATGTTGATAAAACCCTTTAATATGGATCTATTTGCATGAACAAGTAACTTACAAAACAACCATGGAAAGATGATGAAAACTACATTTCAAAGCTTTCTTTTGAGATGAGAAGGATGATGTTCTTGAAGGCAAGACTCAAAATAGCAATACTCAAGAAGTAATACCCCAAGCTCCTTCAAACACCCACTTGCTAGGTCTTGTAACACCAACTTGAAAGACCCTCTTCAAGATCGATTTTTCCAGCCAAGAACACTTGTTTGAAGGCTGAAAAAAACTCTTGTATTTCAGCTCTAGAATCCGATTTTAGAGAGAGGAATGAGAGAGTTTCTTTTGCTTTGTGTGTGTGAGAGAAAGGTGTATTCTTTGGAAGAGTGTAGTGCATGTAGTTTGCTTGGACAACCAAATAAAATGGAGAGTCCCTATGCCCCTTGGGGCGGCCGAATTCACACCCAAAAGGGAAGTTTCCCTTTCATTTTTACTTTTATAAAATATACACTCTCATCCTTATGTTTTTATAAAATTAAACCCCTTTTAATTTTATAACAATAACACACTCTTATTTGTCATTGTTTAACTAATTTAAATAATGAAACAAATATCTCTCATGAACAAATTATCTATATAATCTTGTTCATTTACAATAGCAATGTTTTAGAAAACCCGGTTTCTAAATTGGTGCTAATATTTATTCGTATGATCACATCAATGAACAAATATTTATTGGTGTTTGTTTGGCTTGTTATTGGGTATGACCCGACTTGGATCATATCACACTAGTCACATCAATTTAATATGTATCTTGGGCAGATCAATTCTTTCAATATTATCCCTCCTGCAGCAAGAAGAGCGAACTCATCGCATTGAAGGCGTACGGACCCGTCTGGAGTACGAAGAGACGCCGGGGGGAGAGGAGCATGAGAAAGGGAGAAGTCAACTTGGCGGCAAGACAAACCTACCAACGGGGGAGAAAAGGACGTACCACACTCTAGTGGATAATAGTGAAGGGGCAGACGGGGACGACGATTATAGCAAACCATACCGGCCTTCTTCCGCACGTGCCAAGTCCAAGTTCATCCCAAGGATAGAGGAGTTCACTTTTCCCCCAAAGCTGAGAATGCCTTCAAACGTGGGAAGGTATAATGGCTTAGGAAACCCGGACGATCATCTGGCTGTCTTTGTTGGAGCAGCCGAAGTGGAGCAATGGTCCGTGCCGGTATGGTGCCACATGTTCACCCAAACGTTGACGGGGGCAGCAAGGGTATGGTTTGATAGTCTTCCGGCCGGGGTCGGCAGTTTCGAGGAACTGGAGGATAGCTTTCTGAAAAACTTTAGTCAGTAAAGAATGTCTGCCAAAGACCCCACAGAATTACATAATATCAAGAGAGGAGATGGCGAATCAATCGAAAACTTCATCACTAGATATTCCAAGGAAAGTATGCAGGTCCGAGGGGCCGGGGAGACGATACGAATCTCAGCTTTCATTAATGGCGTAAGGAACGACCAGCTAGTGGAGCGGTTCCACAAAAACTTACCGCAGTCAGTAGACGAAATGCTAGAGCGAGCCAAGGCATTTGTCCGAGGAAAGAAGGCGTGCGAACAGTTGAAGGAGAAAGCTCTAAAGAAACCAACGATATCTACGTGGGAATCGCCAAAGAGGCTCGGGGGACCAAGACCCTAGGAGAAGCCGCGATTCCAACCACGCCATCCACAACAACATTCATTTTTCCAGTCACGACACACACCACCCCCCAGAAACCCACTTGGGCCTAATGTCACCCTCCCACCCCTAACAAAAACTCCAAGTGAAATTTTGGCCACAGAAAATGTAAATTTTGCAAAACCCGCACCCTTGAAGCCCAGTGGAAGACGAGACACGACCAAATATTGTGAATTTCACAAGAAAAATGGTCACGCAACTGACGACTGCTTCTCGTTAAAAAGACAGATAGAACTTGCTTTCAAGACCGGAAAGCTAGCCCACCTGCTGAGGGAGTTGAAGAAGACGCCACAACCCGGAGAAAAAAGGAAAGAGATATTCATGGTCCAGCTCGTCAGCAACAAAGGAAAGAGGCAGTCCGATCACATGGAAGCCTGGATGGCACAAGAAATCTCTTTCCCTCCAATATATGGAGGAAGTTTCGCCAGCAGGCCTGTCACGGTGTCGACCATAATAGCGGGACATCAGGTACATCGCGTGTACGTCGATAGTGGAAGTAGCTCGAAGATTATGTATGAGCATTGCTTTTTGCAACTAGACGAAGAAGTAAGAAGAGGCCTCGACACAAAAACCCACATGCTCACAGGTTTCACCGGGGAGGTAGTCCAGCCGTTGGGACAGATCCAGCTCCCGGTTGTCATTGGAAACCACTCAGGTTGGCGGGAAGTAGCAATGACGTTCCTGGTGGTATGGTCAGAGTCATCCCACAATGTGATTTTAGGACGACCTGGGTTGTGCGCACTAGGAGCAGTAATATCCACCGTACATGCAGCGATAAAGTTCCCAACTCCAACAGGAGTAGTCACCATATACTCCAGCAGAGAATGTAAGGAGGTGAAGCCATTGAAAATGGAGGAGGCAAGCCCGACGGAAGATCTCGTGAGCCCGACGCATGAAAAATGGGTAGTCAATACGCGATTTCCAGAACGGAAGCTCATAATCGGGGGACAACTCGGAGATGCCACGAAAGATAGACTCAGGTGCCTACTGCAAAGTAACTTGGACGTTTTTGCATAGGAACCTTCCGACATGGCGGGAGTACCCCGTAACATCGCTGAACACAAATTGAATGCATACAAATCTAAGGAGCCAGTCGTTCAAAAGCGAAGGCACATGGGTGAAGAAAGGAGCCAAGCAGTAGTGGAAGAAGTGAGGAAGCTGTTACAAGTAGGCATCGTTAGGGAAGTTCGTTATCAAACTTGGATCGCCAATCCGGTGATGGTGAGGAAAGGAGATGGGACGTCAAGGATGTGCATTGATTTCAAGGACCTCAACAATGCGTGTCCTAAGGATTGCTATCCGCTCCCACAGATCGACTTAAAGGTAGACTCGCTAGCCTGTTTTCCGTTAAAGTGCTTTTTGGACGCCTACAAGGGCTATCACCAGGTTCAGATGTCTCCAGAGGATGAAGATAAAACGGCAATTTACACCGACGTAGGTATCTTTTGTTTCACAAAAATGCCTTTTGGATTAAAAAATGTAGGGGCAACCTATCAACGCTTGATGGACAGGGCCTTCGAATCCCAAATCGGAAGAAACATCGAAGTATATGTTGACGATATAGTCATCAAAAGTCGCGATGAAGACGCTTTGTTACAAGATATAGCTAAGACCTTCGGAAGGTTGCGGGAGATGAATATGAAACTAAATCCTAGGAAGTGTTCCGTCGGAGTCGAAGAAGGACGATTCCTGGGCGTGGTAGTGACAAAAGATGGGTTTGAGGCCAACCCGGAGAAAGTAACAGCAGTTCTGAAAATGCCCTCTCCGAAGTCCATCAAGGATGTTCAGACACTTAACGGGTGCCTCGTGGCACTTAACAGATTCCTATCCAAGCACGCCGAACGAACCCTGCCCTTCATGTCAACGTTGAAGAACTGTCTTGGGAAGAAAAACTTTTCATGGACGTAAGAAGAAGAAAAAAATTTCCAACAAATGAAGGTCTACCTGAGCAACCTACCGACATTGGTGGCACCTTTCCAAGGAGAAAAACTCATCATGTATCTCTCCGCATGGAAAGAAGCAGTCAGTGTTGTGCTCATGACAGACCGAAGGGGAGAACAGACTCCGATCTATTTCATCAGCAGGGCGCTGAAAGATCCGGAAACCCGGTACTCTCCTATGGAGAAACTCGTACTATCCCTGGTTCGCGTGTCCAGAAGACTACGCCGATATTTCCAAGCCCATGTTATTGAAGTAAGAACAAGTCACCCAATACAGTAGATCTTGAGGAAGCCGGAGATTTCAGGAAGACTAGCAAAGTGGGCAATCGAGTTGGGAGACTTCGGGATCGAATACAAAACCCGGATAGCTATGAAAGGTCAAGTAGTTGCAGACTTTTTAGCAGAAATCCCGCAGGAGGAAGAGTCCATCCCGGATCCAATAGAGACCAATCCAAAGGAAGTAGACGAATGGTGTTTGCATACCGACGGAGCATCAAATGACGAAGGATCAGGGGCGGGTCCGATACTCATAGGACCGGAAGGAAAAGAACTCACCTACGCCCTGCGGCTGGATTTCAAGAGCTCCAACAACGAAGCTGAGTTAGAAGCATTTCTGGCTGTTCTCAGGCTAGCAAAACAGATGAATATTAAAAGACTACATGCACATGTAGACTTATTGTTGGTAGCAAATCAAATCAACGGTTGTATGATGCGAAGGAGGAGACGATGAAGCAATATCTGAGTAAAGCAAAAGAAGCAATCAGGGGGTTTGATAGATGTAATGTGTCACATATCCCACGAAGCAAAAATAAAAAGGCGGATGCATTAAGCAAACTAGCATCCGTGACATTCAGCCACCTGGCACGAGAGGTGAGGGTGGAGGTGTTGCAATCCCCTTCCATAAACGTAGGGGAAGTAGCAGCAACTGCCGAGGTGGAGAAGGAGAACTGGATGAAGCCGATCGTGGAATTCTTGACAAACGGAACCTTGCCCGAGGGGAGGATGGAGGCAAGGGCATTGCAGGCCAAGGCACTGCATTATGAAATGCAACGAGGAGTTTTGTACCGACGATCATACATGGGTCCGCTTCTGAGGTGTTTGACGCCGGAAGAAGCCAATTATGTCGTCAGAGAAATACACGAAGGCATATGTGGAATCCACGCCGGTCCTCGAATGGTCGTCGCCAATGCGATGGGAGCAGGATATTATTGGCCGGGAATGCACAGAAGCGCGGTTGAAGAAATCCAAAGATGTGAAAATTGTCAAAGGCATGCCCTTATGTGCTACAGGCCAAAAAATGACATGATCCCGATCACATCTGCTTAGCCATTCCAACAATGGGCCATGGACATCGTAGGTCCATTCCCGATCGCGACGGCTAAAGTCAAGTTTCTTTTGGTGGCAATAGACTATTTCACTAAATGGGTGGAGGCGAAAGCTTTGAGGACCATAACAGGAAAACAGGTAAAGAAATTTGTATGGGAGAACATAGTATGTCGTTTTGGATTGCCACTTTACATAGTCACAGACAATGGGAAGCAGTTTGCAGATGACCCGTTCAAATCCTGGTGCAAGGAGCTGATGATCAAACAAATTTTTACTTCGGTCGCCCACCCACAAGCCAACGGATTGGTGGAACGAGCAAATAGAAGTATTGTGGAGGGAATTAAGACGCGAATGGGCCTGGAAGGAAGGAACTGGTTGGAGGAACTACCCAACGTATTATGGACCCATCGCACCATGCCAAAAACCAGCCATGGAGAAACACCCTTCAGCTTAACGTATGGCTCGGAAGCAATGATTCCAGCTGAAATTGGAATGCCAACAGCACGAGTATCACAGGCTAAAGAGACAAACAACGAGGCGGAGCTACGACTCAACCTAAACCTGTTAGAAGAAAGGAGAATGATAGCAGCAATAAGAGAAGCGAAACACAAAAAGAAGGTTGAACGATATTACAACTCACGAGTCAATAAACAGACTTTCAGGGAAGGAGATTATGTGCTTCGAAGCAATGAAGAAAGCCGTGCGGAGAGCCAAGGGAAGCTAGGGCCACGATGGGAGGGCCCATATCAGGTCATCGAAGCAGGACGCAATGGCGCGTACAAACTCGCTCGCATAGATGGAACAAGCATTCCACGAACATGGAATGGAGCACAACTCCGTAGGTGTTATATGTAACCATGTATTTTGAGGTGTAACCATGAGTGTAATTCAATTTTCAATGAATGAAGGTGCACGCAGGCACCAGAGTTAGCACTCACAAAACCCCCAAATTTTATAACCATTGCAAGTATACTTGAGCCGACGCGCGATAAAAATATAGTCAAAACCACAGCTTAACCTATCGCTTTGTGGTAAATATAATAACCAGTAACATGTAGAGGAAAGGATGTCGAGTAACCATATGACACACTAATAACCATGTAGAGTATCCGGCATAAATAGAAGTAATCAAAACACGAAACAAGCAAGCGCGAATATGGGAAACTAAAAGTTGGCACGATAAGTCGTCACCAAACAAACATAAGCAACCAAAGGCGAACAACCATAGCCAAATAACGTTACACACGTATCACGACTCCTTTACAGAAAGGAAATGAAATCTGGTGCGATAAAACAAAGCCAAGTTAGAACATCGCAAATTACAGCCAAAAGTAAGCAAACTCTCAGTAATCAAAAGGGAGTCTAAACATAACAAGAAAGCATAAAGCCATTACAACCAAAAGAACAGTCTTGAGCTAACGCTCTACGAAGATTCATACAACAGCAAACGTAAAAGGTACAATACGTGCCATAGCTAAAAACACACTGGTTAACCCCTGGGCTGATCGGGAGCCACCGGAGCAAGAAACGCCTTGATATCGGATAAATCCGAGTCGCACATCGCGACAATGGTGTCAGTCATCGGAAAGGTACTTTCATCAAACAAGGCCGACTGCTCTTGAAGATCAAACAAAGCATCCCTGTTGAAGTTCTAAGCATCTTCCGGCCTTTTCCTAGCAGCATCAAGTCGGGCACCATCGTGAAGACCTGCAATAAAACCAAGCTCAAGATTAGTTTACTAATCATATTCACAAAAGCTACAAAATTTGCCCTTAAAGCATCAGGTAAAAACCTCACCTGCATTATACCCAACCTTATCAGCAAGGCCATTAATCTTGGCCAACATGTTAAGAAATTCGTCACTGTCACGAATTTTGTTGAAGGCCAAGCCAATCCCGTCCGAAATAAGCCATTTCCTCTCAGCTTGAAGTCTCGTAACAACCCCCTCAAGCTGAGAAATCCGAGTGTCTGAAGTATTTTTTGAGCTCTTCAGCTCAGATGAAAGACGCTTCACGGTAGCAGACTGGATGCAAAGGTCTTCTTGAACTTCACTAAGACTGAGGGTAGCCTTTTCTTTTTTCCTTTTCAAGAGAATCACATCGAAGCTTCAAGGAAGCATGATCATCTTCAAGCCGCAGCATTTTCCTCTTGAATTCACGGTTTTCCTTAACAACATCGGCCCAACGATTATGAATCTTGATAAAAGAAAAGAAACTGCTCACCATGGACGAACAACCAGCGTTAGACAAATCCCTATTCTTCAAACCCTCACTGCGGTAAAACTCAGTCGGAGTACGAGCAGCAAACATGAAGTCTTTGCATAACTCAGGGTCGTCAAACAAGGACCCATTCGTGAGATCCCAATCTGGAACGAATTTTTCGTTGGGGTCCATAACAGTATCTCCCGAAGAAGTACCCGCAGAAGTAGCAGCGCCATGAGTACCCTGAGATTTCCCGACCGAACTAGAAAAAGAATCGCCAGCGGACCCCCCACCTCAAGCCGCGGCCGAAGCGACCATCGCGGCACCAGCCGCGGCCGCGGCAGTCGCCGCACCTCCAGCCGCGGCCGAGAGGCCCATCATGACCTTCGCACCGCGAGTCGCGGCCGAGGTCCCCGCAACAGAAGGGGAATCCCGCGGTTTCAGTCCCGGGCCTCCCAACCCCTTCATGCCACCCACATTCTGTCATTTCACCGGCGGACTATGGTTATTCACGCTCTGACGACCAGAGGAAGAAGCAGGTAGAGACTCCTCCGGCTTAACCACGAAACCAGCAGTTGTCTCAAGGATGGGACAGGTTCCTTGAGGGAGAGGCTCGATTTCTTCCGTAACGTCAATCGTGGCAGACAGCTTCATACGTTCGAATAAATCCATACCTGGAAAAAATAACAATACATCAATGATTAGCTAAAAATGTGGAAGCATAAGAACAATGAAGCGAGAACTTACGCTCCCCTTGACAAGTCATATATGGATAAAGGCTCGTGTCTGGCCAAATGCGGCTGATCCCAACCATCACAAGAAAGTGCTCAGAATAAGAACGAAGCGTGGTCGGCTCAGCTTTCAAAACTTTAAACGCTGCCATATCGTGTTCACCCTTTTTGGGAAGAGGATCCCTGACATCCTCATCCATACCAAGCCAGTGCATCTCAAAAGGCACAATCTGATCAGAAACGAAAAAGAAATGATCCTTCCAGTGTTTCAGACTAGTAAATGTGCGCAGCGCGATAGTTGGCCGCGTAGATTTCCTTTTCTCAAATGTAAACCAGTCACCCACTCTGGTCAGCTTATAAAAGGCCCTAAATAAGTTAACACTAGGCTCTAACTTAAGGGCGCGACAAGATATCTCAAAATGATAAACCTTTATCAAACCTAAGGGAATGATCTGAGCTAAGTGTACTGAATAATACGTCAAGATAAGGCATAAAAACCGACTAACAGGCACTCGAAAGTTGCTAAAAGCAAAGAAGGCGGTATACAAAGCCACGGTGCCAGGAGGTGCATCCCGCACCGTCGCGCCAGGCGGAGGGACCACCGGCGCAAGATCTTCGCCAACACCATACCGGTTGACAAAGTTGTTTACATAATCTTACGTAATCACCGATGTTTGTACATGCATATCACTTCTACACTCCATAATATGCAACAAAGAAAAAGAAGTAGTAAGAGAGACTTACCTAGAGGGAGAAACCAAAACAAAGTCTTCCAAGGGTGGAAGAAAAATGAAAGAAGAAGTTGGCTTTTATAGAGAAGAGAGGAGGAGACCAGAAGACATGAAGTTGTCTTTAATAATGGCAAACAAGACCTAGTAGCCGTCCTAAAGGCCTTAGGGTGGCTTGATGCAACAAGAGGGTAGGAAGGCTTGATGCAACAAGGTAGGGTGGCTTGATGTGACAAGAAAGGAGTTGACAAAAATATGAGTGTTATTCCAATGTCATGGTATAAACCACAACATTGGACTAAGGGGACATGATGGGGTATCACCCGACCAAGGCAAGGATGAAACCAACACGAGTACACAAAGTCGCGGCCCAACATGGCATGGGCATGATGCTCCAGTCGCGGCCCAGCAAGGCGTGCCTCAGAACTCCAGTTGCGGCACCAACGTGGCATGGGCATGATGCTCCAGCCGCGGCCCCAACGAGGCGTGGGCATGATGCTCCAATCGCGGCCTAGCGTGGCATGGGCAGGATGCCCCAGCCGCGGCCCAGAAGGGGCATGGTTCGCACCCCCAGCCGCGGCCCAGAAGAGGGAAAGCCGGACAGGCTCAGCCGCGGCCCACCAGCGGCAAGGATGCCCAGCCGCGACTCACGAACAGCAGAGGTCGGGTGAACTTAGCCGCAATCCAAACACTTAAAGATTAAAGAAGAAATGGATACTTCAATACTCGAGGAATCCTCCAAGGAATCAACGTCAAGGAACAAAAGAATTCGTAAAGTACGGAGGGGAGGTTATTGGTTGCTTCAGGAACACAATCAGAAGCAGAAGAAGACAAAGAGTGGAAGACAAATCCTGAAGGAAGCAGACACAGCAGGGTGGCCATGCAGAGCCAATAAAATGCATGTCAACTATAAGGGACAAACAACATTAATACTAAGTAGAAAACCCTTTGCACCAAAAGGGAAACAACTCCATTGACCAAGGAATTCCAGTCCGAATGCCTAAACTCCAGATGTCTCAAAATAGATTTACATGGAAGAATTTGACATACGTAAGTCACTATAAATACAAAGGCTCAGGTATATTCATCTCATCTCATCCTAACTTAGCATACTCATACTTAAACACTCTCCCAGATACTTATTCTCACGCCGGAGGTTGGTCACGGGGAGAACTCCCTTCTATCCGTGGCGAGACTCACGGTGTCTTCTGTTGTTTTGCAGATCAGATACTTCGATAGCCCGAGTCTTGACGACAATCCCTGATACAATCGCACTGCTTCCGGACGTAAGTCTCTCGACTAACTCCCGTGTAGCAACACCCGTCCAAATCATTTATTAATTTTTAAGAAGTCAAAATAATTATTTTTTCTAAACTCTCTCTCTCTCTCTCTTTCTCTCTCTCTCTTTTTAAACATTCTAAATTTTTCTAAAATCAATATTTTTTATAAAACATATTTTTATTTATTTAGTTTTTTAAATACGGTATCTTTCAGGCATATGAAACATTCTAAAACCGATCTTTTCTAAATAAAAATTTTATTAAAACTATTTTCTAAAAAATTAAAAAAATAACTGAAACCCTGAGTTTTTAAACAATGAGAAATGCATAAAAATGATATTTTATCAAAAAAATTATATAATATGAAAAAAAGTGTTTATAAAACCAAAATAACTAAAAACCATAGTTTTGTAATAATGATATTTTTATTAAAAATGACATTTTAGAATGACATGTTTCTTAACATATTTCAAAAAGGAGAGTTTTAAAAAACACTTTTTGAAATGAAACTTTTAAAAAATAATAAAATAATTTACTAACTAAAGTTTTAATCACACGTAATTTTAGTCATATCTTATATAACAAATAGTTTTTATATTTTCTAACTTTTCATTAATTTTAATATTTTTTATCTAAACTGTGTAATACACGGGACTATAATCTAGTGAAATATATTTATCTACAACTACCAAAAAAATGACAGGATGAGTGTGATACAGATCAGGATGATGGGCCAAGCCCAGCTGAAGGACCAAACAATGAAGCTGCTGGGCTCGGCTGTGAAAGTGGCTAACGAGCTGGGCCAGCATTATCTTCCACTCCAACAAACAAAGAGATTTATTATTGGTAGAATTTGATTTCAATTATTTGATGTTTATCGTTTCCTTTATTTTCTCTTTGTTTTCCTATTTATGGTTGCAAGACTCTTTGTTGGATGGAATGGAATTTTATTG
>BJCO01001656.1:0-14043 GCA_018326465.1 Flaveria floridana
GTCCCTAATTACAGTGGCCAGTTGTGATTAGCCATTTACTTTACTCTTCACACCCCAAGCATTTCTTATCCTGACTACGTCAGTATCTAAATCTACTATAAGCACATAATCAAATAGCACACGCACATAACTCCAATTAACTTCGAGAAAAGAAATAGCTGATGGCACATAGCTACTCAGGCTGGCATCCCTTTCCTTTAGTCCCATTCTCAGTTTAAGATTAGGTTTTTGAAATTATTTTACCCAATTCACTTAAACTTTGACTCTGATACCAACTTGTAAGGCGCCGTTACCGGGCACCTCATAGTTAGACAATCATCGCATCATTTTAAATATATAATATATAATTCATAAATAAGCAGCCGAAATAAGATATCAAAAACCATTCATTTCATTGATAAATACTGTTGTTAAGCAATACAATATTGTTAAATTGCAAAAAGCCTCATTCATTTGTATTACAAAACAACAATATTATTATGCATGAATGGATGCGAGTCTTGTCCTACCGAGTAGCCTCCACGTGTGCCATCCTAAGCAACATTACCTGCCAACTGAAAATGCATAAAAGTCAGTGTTGTTGAGTGAGTTCTAGTTTTAAAGTATTAAAATACTTAATACGGTTGAAAATAATAACTTTACTTTCGTACGTAAGTATTCATCGTTCATGCAACAAGCCATAACTTTATTCTTTATTCCTTATCTCACTTATTCGTTCATATTACTTTATCATTATCTTTCGTTAACGTTCGTTACGTACTTTATCGCTATCTTTCGTTAATGTTCGTTTCGTACTTTACCACTTTGTTCGTTTCGTACATTATCTTCTCGCTCGTTTTGTACTGATTCTAGATCTTGTAAAGCTATTCCTCCCATCATGGCCTGAAGCCACCTTTCCGGGCACAAAGCCTCATAATTATTTGGCATGAAGCTCGTGGCCCGAAGCCACCATTCCGGGCACAAAGCCTCATCATTATTTGGCACGAAGCTCGTGGCCCGAAGCCACCATTCCGGGCACATTGCCTCATCACTATTTGGCACGAAGCCCATGGCCCGAAGCCACCATTCCGGGCACAAAGCCTCATCAATATTTGGCACAAAGCCCGTGGCCCGAAGCCACCATTTCAGGCATTAAGGCTCATCATTATTTGGCCCAAAGCCCATGGCCCGAAGCCACCATTCTGGGTAAAGTGCCTCATTATTTCCGGGGTCGAATAACAAGGATCCTATTTCGTACTATGGATCAGTCAGCAAGACTGATCCCCTGTGTGTGAACCCTCATGGGTTAACCAAAGCCGCATGCTATAAAGCACACAGTTGAGGTGACAACTCTCAAGAGTTGTATTCCTTCTTTCATTCTGCTTGCAAGCCTTTTCTTTCTTTCATTACGTTTCACTTTTCATCTTTTTTATCTTTCTCTTCGTTACGTGATACTTTACATTCATTCATTCATTACGTAACGTCATAACATAACCCTTAACATATATTAAAATATAATATATACATTAGAAAATCATTAAAAGATAACACATCATACACATATGCGTATCATACATTCATCATGTCATCATACATGTTCTATGCATAGACCATCATATACTCATGCTTAAAATAGGCCAAAACAGTCCATTGCTCAAACTAGGGTCAAACCCTAAAATACTGGTTTTCACAAAAATTCAGAAAAATTTTCTAAGTGTTGGGCGCATGGACACTATTCGGGTGCATGAGGACTGTTTGGGCGTTTCTCCACTATGCAGGCGCATGAGCCTATACTTAGCTGTTTCAACACTTAGGCGCATGAGCCTCCTGGATGCATGGGCACTATTTAGTTGCATCACTCTTTAAAATCTTAGGCGCATGAGCTACTGTTCAGGAATGTAAGCTTTTACTTAGAAATTTCTAAGGCATTCTAGGCGCATGGACTACTGTTTGGGCGCATCAACATATACATAACTTTCTATGGCATATTTTTAGGCGCATGGGCCCTGTTTGGGCGCATGACCTTACTTAGACTTTTTCTAAGACAACATAGTAGGCGCATGGGCCCTGTTTGGGCGCATGACCATCAACTTACACCTTTCTAACATATTTCTCAGTCCCAAACATAATTTTAACATGTGCTAAGTTTCTTAAGATCATTTTAAGACTTAGCTTAGTATGCATAACTATAAAACATCAATATACAAGCGTCTATATATAAGGTCACACATACAAAAGTAAAATACGGGGTCTAGAAACTCACCTAAGGTGTTTTTCATACACTATAAAACATCAATATACAAGTGTTTTTCATGCATTTTCAGCCTTAGAATCTTTGAAAACAAGTAAAATACGGGGTCTAGAAACTCACCTAAGGTGTTTCAAGCTTAACTCCTTCGACTTGAATTTTTCAGGAGTTTTTAACACCTAAACATGTCCAAAAATGCATACCCGAGCACATATAAACACATAAGAACATGTAGAAACTGGTTTCATGGTGAAAAATCAATAAAAATCAAACCAGTTATACTAAATTTTCTTACCTTAACTGAATTTGGCTCCTCTCTCTCTAGAACCAAACATCTTCTGCTTCCTCTCTCTAAAATTTTCGAGCAGTTGAGAAATGCAGAAGATGTGGGCGTGTGTTTCAGCCTAGATGATGTAGAATACGTGGACATTGTCTAACAGATGGCTCTTTTAACCTAAGAGCAAAGAAGTTCCTTAGGAGAACTGAAAGGCAATTCCCCCAGAACCCAACCAACAACAAGTTTTGGTTTGATACATCAAAAGCTAAGTGTTAAATGTAACGCCTGGAAATTTCAAGTGAAAGAAGGCAGACCGAAGTTTTCACGTGACATGAAGTTCTCGCGCGAAAAGAGGTAAGAAAGCAAAGTTCTTGCGTGAAAGGAACTTTTTGCACGAGAAGTCTTTGAAAAGTGTTGTTGGGTATAAATAGCTGAGAGCATCTATGCTTGACCTATACCCACATGAAAAGTACTGCTGTTGGAAAGTGGAAACAAATGTTTAGAGAGAGAATATGAAGATTAGAGGTGTTTAAGGTATGTAAATCGTGTAGTAACTCATCTTATGTACTAAGAAGTTATTATTGATGAATATGATGCATGCTTATGTAGTTTTCGTTTGGTAAAGACTTTGGAAAGGTCGTGTTTGAGCTAAAACTTCACGAGGTGAGTTTCTAGTCCCTTTTATTTGCAAATTTTAAGTTTTGGGGCTAGTATGCATACTAAAATACTTATTTTATGCTGGAAATGATGTTGCATATGATGTTAAGCATGTTAGAATAGCCTTAAACACGACAAGTTGTGACTGGGCGGGAAAAACCGTAGTTTTCGCGCGAGTAGTTTAGTATACGGAACGAAATTTGAATCTGCGAAGTTCTTGAGCGAAAAGTAGTTCTCGCACGAGAGGAAGTTCTCGCACGACAGGAAGCTCTCGCGGCGATAGGTAGTTTTCGCATGGTTTTAACGCGAAGATAGAATATTCTATAATAAAAAGGTGCTATAAAAATGTGCTATAAAAATGGTAGAATTTTCAATGCAAGAATCATTGCCCCTTGGACCCCACTAGGGGCTGCCGCCCCTAGAACCTTGTTTTCAGGGGTTGCCGCCCCCGAACCCCAGTTATCCCATGGAGGGTCGGGTATTGTTAGTTGTTCATGTTGATGAGAATATGAATGTATGTTTCACAATGTTTCTTACTTGGTGTGATATATACTAATTAAGAATAAGTATTATGTAATGAAGTGAAAATTAATGATAATGAAAAGTGGAACCTAATGAACGAATGAAAGTCTTGCAAGTAAATGATGGAGGTTCACAACTTAAATGAGGTAGTTGTTTTCTCAACTATGTGTGGTTTAGCTAACCCTTGGAAGTGCGCACAATGGTCTAGTCTTTACGACTGACAAAGATGTGATGGGATCCTTGCTGCGTACTTCAGTCTTGTGTCAGCTTTCAAGCATGACGTGGGGGTTTATTTATAAATCTCGACATAGTATCAGCCTTTAGGCATGATGTGGGGGTATTGCATATGACAGGATCCGTATAAGGGGAATGATGATTAACGAATGATGTTAATGAATGAAAGCACGAAATGTACAATGACGAATGATTACAAACGATGACGAATGATGACGAACGATGATGAAAAGATAATAAATAATTATTATTAAGATATATGTATGATGTATGATCACGTGTGAATGTAAAGAAAATATTTTAACGAAGTAAAGTATTTTATTTGTAAAAGTAGAACTCACTCAGCATAGCTGACTTTTTCTATGCATAATAGTTGGCAGGTGATCTTGATGCTGAGGAGGTGTAGGCATGGATGCATAAGCTACGGGGAAAGATTTCAAAGCTGACATCCATATTTTTTAGAGTGATATCGTGTTAATACAGTTTTTGAGATGTACACATAACAATATGATTATTTGACATGATTTTCTTTATTAATGAACAGATTAAATCGCACTGCAAATGTTATATTTTAAATGTTTAATGCGATGAATGACCAACTGTAAGCGTCCCCGGAACGGGGCCTTACATTACAACTGTAACCAACTTAGTCATTTTGCAAGGGAATGCAAGGCTCCGAGATCTAATCCTAGACAGCTCAAGGCTTCTAGCATCATATTACCCTAAGGATGTCACCAAGCAAACTGAGCAGCAAACTACAGCTATTTCTCCAGAGGTTAATCAGAGCTTCATGGTGCAGGATGTCACCCCTACTCAAGGTCTCATGGATAGTACAGAAGACACCAAGGTATATGAACATCTTTGTACCCCAGCCTATACAGCTAAGGTTAAAATGTATCAGGACTAAAACACGGAAATTAAATATGTTATTATGTCTTTAAACATATTAAAATCTGATTTTAAGAGGGCAGAAGCTGACTATAAATTCAAAATTGAAGAGTTAGAGAAAACTGTATCTTTTTTAAAACATGAACACTCAAACTACAGGGCTCAAATAAAAAGTTTAGCCTCCAAGTTGACTGAGGCTCAAGCCCAGCTAGTAATAGTTGAGGCTAAAGCAAAGAATTATACTATTCAAGAGTAGAACTTCAAAACCATTATTGCATCATCCTCCCACTCAAAGGTGTGTTATCAAAATAAGAGTGGGTTGGGAACCAATGAAACAGTTCCACCACACTCCTATGTGTCTATTAGACAACCAAGATGTGGTACTGATGAGCAAGAGGTTCCAACTGTTGACCCACAATCTAATAAGCAGCAGAATGATGGAACAATGATGACCACCATAGTGAAGGATAAGGTAGACAATCTCATCGACACAGCTGATAATCAACCCCTGACCACCAAAGATAGAAAGAACAAGATCAACGCAGCAAGAATAAAATGCCAAGAAGGTGCCAGAGTCCATGTTGAAAATTAACTCAAGGCAAAAGGGTGTATTCATCTTAGCTGGTTTCCAAGTGGCTGGAAACTCTAATTCAAGAAAGGAATATAGTACCAGTACTTCTATTCAACTGAAGAATCAAAAGTTAAAGGGGAAGGCTGTTGAAGAAGAAAAGAAGTGCAAGAAACAGCAACCCTCAAGCCCCATCAAAGTTAACATTGAGTGTATAATATATGGCCTGTATAACCACATGGCTAAAAATTGTTATTACAATCCAGCAAGCACACATTATGCAAACAATGTTAAGAGAGAAGGAGTCAAGGAAGGTTTCGCATTTTGACCTTATCATATGGTTCAAGTATTAAAGAAAGGAATGCTTGTTTCCAAAGCCTAGTTGTTTTCAGAAAAAACTCATTCTTCTGAAAGGAAAATAGCTTCAGAAGATTAGCCCAAGAACAAACAAAGGAATAAAAGGAATCGTTTGTAACTATTTTGGAAGAAAAGGTGGTGACAACTTTTTCCGAGAATAAAGAAGCCTCAGAATAATAGTCATGCTACTCAAGCCTCTTCAGGCTCATCTACCCTGATCAACCATAGGATGGAATGGAAGATCAGACAAGATGCTACAGCCCAAACCTCTTCTACACAAACCATAGTTGAACCCACATGCATACATGATGGTTCAATTATGTCATCTACATTAGAAGATCCCAAGACCAATAAGGTCTAGGCTTCCAAAAGTAACTAATCGTTTCACCTTGTTTGTAGGGACATCTATATGACAAGAATAGAAACATTTGGATTGTGGACAGTGGATGCTCCAAGCTCATGACGGGGAACATATCTCTTTTACAACAATGTCATCATTTTGATGAAGGTCCTATTCAGTTTGGAGGTGAAGTCGGAGGATACATTTTTGGTAGAGGTAGTGTATTCAACGGTAAGTTAAAAGTAGACAAAGTACACTTAATCAAACAACTTGAACACAATCTCTTGAGTGTTCTCAGTTCTGAGATCAAAAGCACCAAATGCTTTTCACAGAACATGAGTGTATTATCCTTAAACTCGGGATGAATATTCCTCAGCAATTGGTTATTCTTAGATCTCCCAGGAGAGGGGATATGTACAAGCTGGATATGAACAATGCTTCTCCACTAGGGGAGGTATCATGCTTTCTTTCCAAAGCTAATGGTTGTCAGTCAACTCTTTGGCATAAAAGGACGTGTCATGTTAATTTTAAAACCATGAATAAACTGATTAAAAATATCTTGGTACATGTTGTGCTTAAAACGGAGTTTTTCTATAAAGACAACTGTGTTTCTTGTCTAAAAGGGAAGCCACGCAAGGAATCCAACAAATCCAAAGAGGTTAACTCCATCACCACTCTATCACACTTATTGCACATGGATTTATTTGGTCCCACAAGTATAATAAGCATTGGAAGGAAATCATATTGCCATGTGATAGTCGATAATTTTACAAGATTTATATGGGTATTCTTTTTAATAACTAAGGATGAACTACTGAATTGTTAAAATCTTTTATTCTTAAAATAGAAAATAAAATTGATCACAATGTAAAAACAATTAGAAGTGATCAAGGGACTGAGTTTAAGAATCAAGTTCTTGACTCATTCTGTAACTTAAAAAGGATTACCAGACAATACAGTGCTCCTAGAACTCCTTAAGAGAATGGTGTTGCTGAGAGGAGGAACATAGCACTTATTAAGGCTAGAAGAATGATGTTAGCTGATTCAAAGCTGCCTCTGACGTTCTGGGAAGAGGCAGTCAGCACTGCATGTTATGTGTAGAATAGGGTTCTCATTATTAAGCCCCATGGAAAATCCCCTTTGAGCTATAAAACAAGAGGCCACCGCTCATTGGATTTCTAAGGTCCTTTGTAGCAGGTGTACCATACTTAGCACCAAGGACAAGTTAGCAAAATATGCTGATAAGTCAGATGATGCTATCTTTGTTAGGAATTCCTCAAGCTCTATAGCCTATAGAGTATAAAATATTAAGAATCAACAGTTTGAGGAATCATCCAACATTTTTGTAAATGAGCACACTCCTTGTGTTAAGGGGAATGGCCCTGACCACATCTTTGATTTAGAATTGTTTCCTAACTATTCTAAACCATCTTGTAAGAATGTTTCTGCTGGAATAGGAACTGAAAATGACACCTCTGATGATCAACTGTTTGAGTTACCTAGACCTATTCTAATTTCTCTAAGAAGAGATGAAGTGCAAGCTCCACTACTAAAAGTCCTGAAAGCTTGAACATCTCAGGAAATAGTTGAGCTTCAATAAGTTATTAACCAACCGAGGCTCAAAACTCAGCAGCTGACAACTCCAACACTCAACACCAAGCTGATGAAGACAACAATCTGGAGGAACAGGCAATTATTGATGTTGCTTCATAGCAAAATACCATTGATGCTGTCACATATTCATTCAATCAGTCCTCATTGAATGAGTGTAAGACATCAGCTGGAACTAATGTTCATAATCATGAGCAAAACTTTTCAAACTTTGATCTATCTATGCAACTAGATGTGATTTATAGGCTAAGGATACACAACACTCATCCAGTAAGAATATAATTGGGGATGTCTTAGAAGGTGTGAAAACTAGAAGACAAACTCATAAGAGGAATGTCTTCTTGTAATCATGCTTTCTTTCTCAAATAGAGCCAAAGAAGGTTGAAGAAGCTCTCAAGGACAATAATTGGATTGAAGCTATGCAAGAGGAGTTGCTTCAATTCAAGAGACAAAAGGTATGGAACCTATGTCCATTGCCACATGGCCAAGTCCCTACTGGCACCATGTGGGTGTTCTGGAATAAAAGAGAAGATTGAGGTTTGATCATTAAGAACAAAGCTAGACTTATATTTTAAGGATACATAGAAGAGGAAGGATATACTACACTAATGTCTTTGCACCTGTTGCAAGACTTGAGGCTGTAAGAATCTTTCATGCTTTTCTAGTATCCAAGAACTTCACAGTCCATCAACATGATGTCAAATGTGCATTTTTGTATGGGGATATCAATGGAGAAATCTATGTGTGCCAACCACCTAGATTTGAAGACCCATAACACCCCAACTATGTGTGCAAATTGGATAAAGCTCTTTATGGATTACACCAAACACCTAGGCTTTGGTATGAGACATTGTCTCAGTTTCGTTTGAAGAAAGGCTACACAAGAGGCAACACAGATAAGACATTGTTTATAAAGAAGTCTGGGAAGGATATGTTGCTTGTACAGGTCTATGTTGATGATATCATATTTGGTTCCTCAAATGACCAGATGTGCAAAGACTTTGAAAGCATCATGAGTAAGAAGTTTGAGATGAGTTCCATGGGAAAGATGGATTTCTTTATTGGGATTCAGGTGCAGCAGATGAAAGAAGGGTTCTTTATCAATCAATCTAAGTATGTAAAGGACTTCTTAGAAAGATTTAAGATGAAAGATTATAAGCCAACAAAGACACCAATATAAATACATCACAATCTTTGTCCTGATTCTGAGGGGGAGGATACTGATTAGCATCATAACAAGATAATTATTAGATATCAGATGTATCTCACTACCAGTAGACTTGATATCATGTTTGCAACTTGCATCTGTGCTAGATATCAGGCTACTCCCAAGGTGTTTCACCTAATTGCTATCAAGAGAATTCTTAGATACCTCAAAGGAGCTGCCAAACTAGGTCTTTGGTATCCTAAGAACAAGGATTTCAACCTTTATGATTACACTAATATTGATTATGGTGGCTATAACATTAACAAGAAATCCACATTAGGAGGATGTCAATTTCTTGGTGGGATGATCATCTCCTGACAATGCAAGAATCAATCTGTGTCTCTACCTCAACTACTGAAGCTGAATACATTACTGTTGCAAGCTGCTGTGCTCAACTGCTATGGATTCAGAATCAGATGTTAGACTATGGTTCCAACTTCATGGAGACTCCTATACACATAGACAACAAGAGTGCTATTTCTATCATAGAAAATCCAATCAAGCAATCTAACACAAAAATATTAACATCAGGTATCATTTCCTTCAAGGTATAAATGAGAAAAACTTGATTCAAACGAACAATATGCTGATTTGTTCACCAAAGCCTTCGATGAACAAATATTTAAGTATTTATTATGACTATTGGGATGATTAACATTGACTAATTAATCTCTTCTGAAAATATTTAGAAAATATGTCCTATCTAAATTGTCTCTTTACAATCTAAGCCCTGTTACAAAAGGTTTTTCCAAATTTTCTAAGTATAAATTCTTGCGAAAAGAACTTTACCCTCGGAAGAGATCCTTATCCATCTTCTGAAGGCAAACTCCTCTACACAAGTATTCTCTTTCGAAGAGTTTTACCCTCGGAACATTATTTGATCATAGATCAAATTTCGTTCCGAAGGTTACTATCTTCTTCTCTTGGAAGAACACTTTACTCTCGAAAGAAAATTTGTCTTCGAGACATACTTTGCATCGGCAGTAAAAGTTGCTTTGGAGTATAATATTGAAAGAGAAACGCAAGTGTTCCCTCGGAAGCAATTTTACTCTCGAAAGAAAACTTTACTGTGTAACGAAAATCTTTGGGCCCCACTCTACAAAAAGTAAGATTTTATTGATGAATGTCGAAATATTTAAAAAGGTTTATCTTACTGTCCCTGTCAAATCGGAACACAAACTATCCTTTCACCTTATCGGTTTGGTTTTTTAACTACTATTTAAATATTTCTGATTTTTTTTTTTTACTTTCTTTACCACTATAAAAGACCTAAAAATTTTCATTATCTTCTTCACTCACTCTCAAATTACCAATCCAACAGTATCTTCACAAACAATGGCCCTGAATCCCCAACATAACCAGGTCACCATCTTTGACTCTTCAAAGAATGACGAATTTGACCCCATCATCCAATTCCTAACCCAATCTACATACTTCACTGCTCTAACCGTTAACCCCACCATCTACTCAAACCACTTGGTCAAATTCTGGGCCAATAGTCAAAACGACATGCTCAACGATGAAAGGGATCAGGTCTAGAACCTGCTCACAGGGGATTGGAATCAAACTATATTTGATCTGGACTGCCTAGTCCATAGGTTGGTAAAGGGCCTTAGATTCAACTACTCTTAATATGTGCTGAATAACCTAAGAGGTAATCTTATTAGGAATACATTTTACATGTATCCTAGGTTTATTCAACACATAATCAATTATGAGTTGGATCAGGATAAACTAGAATATGCAAATGTTTGAGTGATTCCCCAAATAAGTCTGGGTATCTTCATGATGTTGAAGAAGATATCCACTAACTTTACTGGAAGGTTTACTAATCTACTTCCAAGTATGTTTGAGCCTATGGTTCCTTGCGGCATCGCTGCAGACCTAGCAGGTGATTAACCCACACTAGGCACCACCACTTCAATGACAATTATCTCTTCCCACCCAATTAAATTCATATATCAGAGACACCCCAAACAAACCCTTGTTAATTTACTCTGATTGAACAAGTTCCCCCTATTCACACAAAAAGGCTAGAGTGGAACAAAGGGCTCCCACTCAGCTAGAGGTCCAACCATCCTCCACCATTGACCTTAATCTCATTGTTGAGTCTCCTCAATCTCAACCTGATAAGGCTGAAATCCAAGATTTAGGCCTTTAGGGTGAGTCCTAACACTGCCCTGAGAAGCCAAAAAAGGATAACCATATCACTGGCTTAATGCCACTAGATGTTAACCAAAGTCCTGAGTCATTAGGAATAACTTCTGTATCCTTTACTGACCTATTAACCCGATCTGTGAAGATCTCATGTTTTATTAGGGCCATGATTTGATCTACCACACCACTCTCTAAATCAACTAAGCCCTAGGGAACCTTTGATTTCTAGCCCACGTCAGTTAAGCCAAACTGAGGTGAGTACCATATGTGTGCAGGGGACTCATGTAGACTCAATTGCAACTACTAAAAGTCTCTCATTAGACTCTAAGGATAATGGTAACATAACTGAGACTGAGTCAATGAAAACCTTACCAATTGATGCCTCTGAAAGGGACATCAGTAGGCAAGGGAAACCAGGGTGCCAAGAAACCACATCTGGTGACAATGATGAACATATAATGTTTGTTATCTCATCTCCTCTTGAATCTTCAAAAGAAGATGATGGAAGTTTGCAACTTACCCTTTGAGACCTACTTTCTATAGTCTCAAACCTTGTATCAAAGATTAAGATGTTAGATGATAGGTCTACACCCAGCAACTTGAGATTAAAAATCTCAATCCCAAACTATCTGAGACACAGATTGAGAAGTTTGTTAGCCACTTACCTGTTCAAGTCTCTTTAAGTTCTCCCTCTAGCTCCCTGATTCTTAAGATGATGCTACCAAAAAGGGGGAGAATGTACAGAGTCAAAGTCATGAGGAACCAAGCTTGGCCATCTCAACCCTATATACTATATCCTACATGACAATACTCTACAACTATCTTCCCTCAGCCACCTCCTATAACAATTCAAGTGTACCCTAGGATGCTTAATGATCATAACAGATTCTTAACAAAGTTTTTAAGAAGATCCTCACTTGCACAACCCAACCCTCATCCGATGTTGCTATATCCTACTTTGCAGCTAAAGAGCTTCAAAGATTGAGTGCACCACCTACTACTGAGAAGGAAGTTGGTCAACCTGTGGTCCATATTGAACTTGAGATTGACTTAGAAGGGGAAATAAAGACTAAAGGCCTGACAACTGACTCAATTAGGACAGGTAGTACCATTCCAATCTCTTTCAAGGCAGAATTTCAAGCTGTAGAAGGGATTATTGAATTGTCATCTTTGTATGATGATCTACTTTTCACAGAGGCTATCATTGATCTCGCCTTTGAGATAAATAGTGAGGAGTTTCTCAAAACCTCTCTCTCTCAGACATAACAAGCACCACAAGCTCAACCTCATTCTCCTCAACCTGAATCATCTAAGCCAAAATATCCAAAAGCTGAATCCTCCTCAGATCCCAAAGGAAAAAGGAAGATGACTGCTAAAGAGCATCTTGAGGAAGAAAGGTTGGAGAAGCTGAAAAAGAAAGGTAGACTCGACACTAGAAAACTGTTAGCTCGAAGCAGTAAAGCAGCAGCAACAACTCAAGAGTCTGTTGACAACAGGAGAAGAGTGGAGGTGATAGACAGGCTTATTAACCAGGGAGTTGATGATGAAGAATGCTTTTACTCCTACTTGATGAGCTTGTGAAGCTGGAGAAGGAAACACTACAACAAAAGGAGAAAGAGGAAGCAACAAGTTTGGCCAACGAGGAGGAAAAGAGGAGAAGGCAAGAAGAGCCAGAGCAAAGGTAGAGGTTGGAGAGGATAGCTTTCCTGTGCTTAAGGGCTATTCTCAGGAGGAGCTGACTTCTCATGAAAATGACACGATCTTGTTTCTTTTTCATAAAGAACAAGATCAAGTCAATAAGGAGAGGATGAAAGCTACTAGAGAACAGTTGAAATAAAAGAAGAAGAAGGAAAAGCAGGCCCAACTTGTGAATGTCATGAAGGTGGGAGACAATGCCTGGATGAAGGCTTATCTCAGGGCCCACGGCTTCACGGGCAGCCATGTAGGTCCCATGTCTGAAAAGACCCTATAGTGACATGTCAGTGACATCAAGGCTAATATTCACTTAACGTGTATAGAGGATGATACCCAAACCAACACCCAAACCACAACCAACAAGACCTAAGCCCATACCTTTTTCCTTCCCCATCAAAACTGAACCTACTACTGAACCTTATCCCCTTGAACCTACACCATTATCATTACCTCCACCCTCATCTGTTGCCACTCAATAACCACCACCACTACCCATCCTAAATCCCAAAGCACACCCCAGAACACAACCATTACCCAAACCATCCTCTGAACCATCTAAGCCTTTGACCTTAGAGGAATTCAAGGAGATTAAAAGGAAACTCAATAACTACACAAAGCTGAGCGACATCTTTGTCAGGAAGAGTCCATAAGACTGAGATACATTGACGCTTCTTTTTGTTCCCTCACAAGAGATGCATTCCTAAATCTGCCCTTAGGAACACTGGACCAAGCTCTTCAACTCTTAGCAACAAACTTAGACCCCTTTAAAGAAGAAGAGAAGAAGCTAAGGAGAAGATTAGTGACTTTATTGGACACTAGGAAAGGGGACAAACTGTCAAACATGCCCCTCACCCTTAGGAAGAAAATTTTCCAGTGGAGGTTCGATGAACCTTCTCATAACTTTGTTATGGAAAGGGAGATGGTGAAGTCAACAGACTTGACATACCATCTCTACTACACTTAAGTAGATTTGATATTGTTGAGTTAGCGGAGAAAACATTCTCAAATCCCTTCAACTCCCAAGTAGTTGCTCACATTAGAAATCACCTAGGCAGCCTTCAACTTGCTGAGCTAACCAAGAAAGCAAGAACTGAAGAGGTGTTGAAGTTGAGAAAGGAACAAATAGAGGGTTCCACTACAACAGGAAGTTCATTCCTTGAAACAGTTGAAGGGCCTGCTTCAGATTCCACAGTTAGTTGGGAATATAACTATAATTACCGTTAGCTAATTTTCTTCAGAGGGCCATAACCAAAGGGTACATGTCTTCTAGAGCAAATAGATTGGACCCCCTATCTACAAATGA
>BJCO01001658.1:0-11532 GCA_018326465.1 Flaveria floridana
CTGAAAACTCCATATGAGTTGATGTTTGGCAGGAAACCAAACATAGATTTTTTTAAATCTTTTGGTTGTCCAGTAATAATTCTTAATTCAAGTGATCATCTAGAAAATTTTAAAGCAAAATCTGATAATAGATTTTTTATTAGATATTCATCTGTTTCAAAAGCCTATCGAATTTATAACTCTAGGACTAATGTTATAATTGAAACATTCAACGTTAAATTCTTGGAAAATTCATTTCCATCAGTTTCAAATGGTCCTGCTTGGTTATTTGATTTAGATTCTTTGTCAAACTCTTTTCACTCTAACTTGTTTGATCAATCTAACTTGTTTGATTATACAGGTAAGAAGAAAGCTCAGGGAGATCTTGGTTCTTTCAATGATGACTCAGATTCAAACGACCCAGATGATCAAACCCCAGATTACCCATTCTTCTCTTTTGTCAAGGATTTAACGATTCAATTCAATAAAAATGATCAATCTAATCAAGATTCAGATCATTCAGTGTCAGAAGGTCAAGAAGTTTCTCAATCAATTCCTAATGATGGTACAGATTTTGTGCAACCTGAGTCTGGAACATCATCTATCTCTGGTGATGCAGTTGATTATGGTAATCTTGATTACTTCATCAACTCACCGACTCAAGTTCCAAATTTCAATCCATATTCTTTAAGCCTACTGCATCAGCTCTCCAACTTGGATCAAACAAACCTAGATGTTAATATTCAAGGAAATGAGATTCCGACATCTGGTATTCACAAGAACCATCCAACATATAAGATTATTGGTCCATTGAATGAGAGAACAATGAGAAGCAAATCAGAACAAGCAAATCTTTTCTTATACTCGTGTTTTCTTTCTTAAGTTATTCCTAAAAACGTTACCAAAACGTTAAAGGACAATGGTTCGATTGAGGCTATGCAAGAAAAATTACTGCATTTCCGTAAATAAGAAGTGTGGAATCTTGCCGATTTACCTAATGGAGATAATTCTATAGGCATAAAATGGTTGTTTAGAAACAAAACAGATGATCGAGGAATCATCATTCAAAATAAAGCGAGACTTGTTTGCATAATGATACACTCAAGAAGAGGGTATTGATTATGATGAAGTATTTGCCCCAGTTGCAAGACTTGAATCAATTCGTGTCTTCCTAGCTTATGCTTCTTTCATGAAATTCAAGGTGTATCAAATAGACGTTAAAGGTGCATTTTTATGTGGTTCAATCACTGATGATGTGTACGTGAAGCAACCTCCAGGATTTGAGGATGCAGAACTCCCACATCGTGTGTACAAGCTTAGCAAAGCTCTGTATGGACTCCATCAAGCACCTAGAATCTGGTATCAGACATTGTCACAACACATAATCCAACATGGACACACGAGAGGGAAAATCAATCTAACTTTATTCATAAAGAAAGATGCTGACGATCTCTTATGTGTACAAGTGCATGTTGATGATATCATATTTGGTTCATTAAGTCCAAAATTGTGCAATGAAATCAAAGAAATCATGAAGTCTCGATTTCAAATGAGTTCTATGGGAGAAATCAATTTCTTTCTTGGACTACAAGTTCAACAATCTACAGATGGTATTTTCATCAATCAAGAGAAGTTTGTTGACAAGCTCTTAAAGAAATTGAAACTGCAAGATTGTCAGTCCATTAGAACTCCAGCTGACGTAAACTCCAAGATTAAGCCTAGTCCAAAAGGAAAATAAGTTGACCAGACATTATATAGATCTATGATTGGTTCATTGATGTATCTTACTGCATCAAGACCAGATGTAATGTATGTTATTTGTGTCTATGCCAGGTATTAATCAGACCCGAAGAAATCCCCCTTAATTGCTGTCAAAAGGATATTCAGGTATCTCAAAGGTAAACCGGCTTTAGGGCTATTGTATCCTTATAAAGGAAACTTTGAGTTACATGGATATACTGGTAGTGATTATGGGGGATGTTGTCAAGATAGAAAATCTACTACTGGTGGTTGTCAGTTTTTAGGTCCCTGATTAGTCTCATGGCAATGCAAGAAACAAACAAATGTCTTTGTTTCAACCGCAGAAGCTGAGAACATAGCTGCTTCAGTAGGATGTTCTCAAATCCTTTGGTTACAAAACCAACTGCTGGATTATGGGTTCAATTTTCTAGAAACCCCAATTTACATTGATAACACTGCTGCTATGTTCATTACTGCTAATCCTGTCCAACATTCAAAAACAAAACATGCCGAGATTCGATATCATTTTCTTAGAGATAACTCCGAAAAAAGGTTTAATCATTTTGATTCAAATTGAAACTGAAAAACAGTTGGCAGACCTATTTACTAAAGCCTTCTTACCAGGACGGTTTGAGTATTTAGTGGAGTCAATTGGTCTTATTAACCATGTGTAAAACTGGTTTTTGAGAAACTTAGTTCTTTGAGTCTTAACATGATCAGAACCCTCCCTTATCCAAAAGGTCATAGCAAGAGAAACTATCAAAATTAATTGCCTAATTGTAGTTTGTGTGTGTTTGTTCTCTTTTAAAAGAAAAAAAAACAAATACAAAAATAGAAAATCCAAAATCAAAGATAAAATATAAAACGAAAACTATAAAAACTAGAGTCTTTCTTATTACTTTATGTTTTTAGGAAAGAGTCTATTTTTACAACATGTGAGAAATGATAGTACATCAGTGTGATATGTTGCATATTTAACTCGACAATAAAGTCTGAGATGATCAGATATGATGTGTAGACAATCTCATGCTACTATACTGAAAAAGTAAATTCTTATGATCAAACTAAATCATCTATGCATGTATGTGTGTTCATATTAGTACTAATGAGTAGTATTAGCTTATCATATTGATTGCTTGTTAAGCTACAACACTCACACCTGGTGGTTATGGAAATCCGATGTTCGTGGATCGAATATTGCAACGTATTGTTGCCGTTTATCGGATCTGTGATGCGGAATCTCACAGATCTGTTGATGATTTCATGAAGATCTATATGCAAGAGATGAACATGTATGATGATGATAATGAATGATGAACAATCAAGAATACAAATTCAAAAATATTTCATTCATTCATGTGTTTGATACAAGAGAATTACAAAGGAGTTTGCAAGAACACTATCTCACACTCACTCAACCTTGAATTCTCTCAATGTTAGTGATTACACCTTTTTTTGTGTGTTTTTGCTCTAAATCTCTAAAACTCTCAAACAATGATAATCTACCTTCTCTTGTTGATTGTTGAGTATAAATGACTACACTTAGTCATTTATACTCTTTATAAAAATAAGAAAATATTACATTTAAGCACAAAATGATTACACAAATATAGTTCTAAGTCTGAGAAATTCTCTGTTGCTGATGCGTGACTGCCGGGTGTTGATGTCATTTGGGACCCCCGCTGATGTTGACGGTTGACTTTGACCATGGTTGACCAAGTTTGACAAAGTTTGACTTTGGTTAATTTTCTTCGTATTGAACATATCTTTAGCATATTATCACCGTGTCAGTTTTGGTAATCAACATGATATTTGGCACTTAGGTTTTGGTAAGTATCATCTTTAAATATTTCAACAGTACTCCCCCAAAGATGATGCTGCCAAAACCTCATGATTAATAAAACCTTGTATGTTGATTGATGTGCAGTCTTGTAATGCAGTCTTCTCTACCTTTTTGGTAGCATCTTATTAGAAGCTTCATAAAAAGTCATTGAGAAAATGACTTTGTTTCGGTACATAAAGACTTTGGTTCGGCACTTGATGTATGTTTCATCAGCTTGATCTTCTAGTCTCATTTTGAAAGCTTGAAGATACACCCATTTGCATACATTATGGATTGCACAAGTAGCAATATTAGCAACTTTATCTCAACTTCATAAGTGAAGGAGAACCATCAGAAATTCTTCAGACTTAACATATACTCTCCCTCAACAAAAGCTTTGGAGGGTGAGAAACTTTTATGTATGAGACACCAAGAAAAGGATTCTTAGTTCTCAGCAACTCGAAGGAAATCTTTGAGGGAAGCCAGAGTGTTCTTTTGACATCCTGAACTGAATAAGAAACTCAGGCGTGTCATGCAATTCATCACCTGTAAAAGTCTAAATCCTCTCGGTAGAGGTATTGCATGGAAGTTTCACTCCTAAATCAATAACACATGTAAATCTGCCAAAACTAAGAAAAATACTAAAAATGACAAATCTTTTTGGTATTTTAGATTTTTCAAAATTCAGATATTTAAAAGCATGAATCCTTCAACTGTGATGAGATCATACTACTCCAAAATCCTCTACATCTAAGAATGTTTAAAGTTTGGAATAGACATAGACAAAGAACAAAGTTGATTGTAAGTATGTTTGTCCACTTAAACTCATGAAAGGATCTATTTTCAACACTTTGTGATATTTATCATGTTTAGATTTGATTAGATATGCTAATTGAGTGCCCCACATTCAGAAGTATGGAAGAATAACCCTCCTCATGAAATGCAAGGTGGCAATTTATCAAATCTTAAACCTAGGCTACTTAGAGTATAAATTCTCATGATTTGATTCACTTTGGGATTCTTTTATATTTGATCCGCATTGAGATTCTTTTATACTTCACATTTGAAGTTGATCCTTATTAGGATTCCTTTAGCATTCATCCACATTGGGATTCATTTTAGCATCAACAGTTTTAGTGCAAGGACAACTAGGTCTGTGCTCAGCACAATAGAAGTTGTCCTCATGTTTGCTCCAGGTCTACATTTACTTACAACAAAGTAGAAACAGATGCTTTTATCAATTAGAAATTTATAAACCGTTTTCGCATTATGTGTTTAGGTAGCCACACAAGCAAACACTTGGAAAAGTCATTGCTTACCAATACCCTAAGATGGTTTTGGTCCACAATGCATATTGATTTAGTTCGTCATAAATATGCTTGTCTTCAATCCAAGCTAAGCCTACTGACATATCAAACAATGTCTTGTCAGTCTTTATTAATTTGAAAAACAGATGTAGAAGATAGTAGATAAGTGTACTATCATTTCTCATGTAAATCCAGGAAGATTCAATATAAATATTTTTTGATTTTTTTTGATTTTCTAATTTTTAGGATTTTTTGTTTTGAGAAAATAAAGAAATGACATATGTGTTATCAATTCAATATATATCATTAACAGTTAGTCCATGTAGCAATGTACTCAGACTAAGCACATGGAATGAAACATCAGTTGTTTCTTGCATTGCCATCATGTTTCTATGAGTGATATATATCCTGTATTGAATTCTGGTTAGTTTCTTCTCCATTTGGCTCAGTTGCATCATAAACATCATGAGAAGGAAGAACGTCCTGTCATGAGAAGGGATCAGCCACTGCTAACTTTTCTTGGGTTGGTAGGCCTCCATAACTGTCCCTATCACACTAGCAAATCAGTTAGATATTTCAACCCAGGCCATTACTGTCCTGAGCTTTCCATTAGGATCTTTACATGTGTCTTGTTCATATGTGTATGATTATGCTTTATCTGATAATGTAGTAGATTCACCTCCTGAAATTGTTTTCTTTCTCCAACATTGTTTTGATTTTAAACCAACTGACTCAACTTTAGCTTGTTTAACAAAAGGAGTTTGTTTGATTTTTGAAAATCTTTTGGTTGGTTTAGAAAATCTATTTTTCTTTTGAATTTTTTATGGTGGTGTATTAAAGGATCTTCGTCCTTGATTATGTTTGTTTCTTCTGGGCATGTGATCATATTCATCGTAAGAATTATAATCATGATTATAATAATATGATGGATGTGATCTTCTATGATAATCATTATACCAATCATTATTCCCATATCTATCATACTTATGTTATGAGTATGACCTAGGATAATGTCTTGGTGCCCAATAATCATGAATATCATATTGTTTAAAGTCATACCCATGTCGATGTGATCGAGGAGAAGAGTAGCTATGACGTCAGTTGTAGTACTCATGATCTGATATCGATGAGTATGACTCTGATGTATGATAAGATCTTTGACCTCTTCTGGGTTGTGATGTTGGAGAGTTGTTGTATGAACACTCTGAAGTGGTATGATTATCCATGTCATAATGTAAGTAGTATGGAATAGGTCTGGATCTTCTTTCCTTAGCCTTGAATGATGAAGTTGGATTTACTTGGAACTTCTTAGCCTTTTGTCTTGTTTGTTTGTGTTGTTTTCTTTTGTGAGGACATATATATCTATCACTCTCTGTGTTTTTACACTCTGAAGTGTTATGTGACTCTAAATTACATGTCTCATAGAGAATTGTTTGTTGTTTTAGAGTTTCTAATATAGCTTTTGAGGTTGATAGTTGGTTTGAATCAGGTGTAGAAGACTTGATTTGACTTTTCTTCTTTCTTTTAGATCTATTCTTCTTTCTTTTGACTTGTTCTTTGAATTCTTGTACGTTAAGCTTTTATTTGTTCTTTAACTCCATCTTAATCTTTTCTTTTAGTTCAACCTTAGGCAATTCTGATTTAAGAAATCCTACTGATTTGAATTTCACATTGAGAACCATAGCCTTTTGTTTGTTGTTAGACTTTGTTGTTTTGGATTTATGTGGTTGTGTTTATTTTGGATTGCTTTCTTCAATGACATGATTAATACATGTCAATGTTTGTTTGTTTGATTGGTTGGTTTCTTCATCACTATCATTACTTGCAGTTGCTCCATCTTGACTATCACAAGAATGAAAGGTTTCCTTCTGTGAAGATTCTGGTGGTATAGCTGAGGTGTTGTTTCAGGAGAAGTGATTTGAGTGATGTTGGATGGTTTGTCTGTTTGATGATGGTCATGCATCTTTGAATCTTCCTTAATTGGATTTGTCATTGAAGTTGGCGTTTCTGTGTAGTTATCATTGTAAGGAGGAGGAACAACATGATATGTAGTTCCAACACACTTCTTTTGATCTCTTTGTGCAATAAGTAGTTCTTCCAACTTGCTTGCAGTCAGCTTTAAATTTTCAAGTTCAACTTCTGTTGATGCATGATCTGATTTTGTCTTTGTTAAAGACTCTGTGAGTCTTGTAACTTGAGCTTGATGACTAAATCTTTCTCCAAGTAGTTAGTCCACATCCTTTAGTAGAGAATTGATTTTATCTTCAAAGGCTTTATGCTGTATCTTTAATTCTGCATTTATAACCTTTTCTGTATTGATTGCTTGTTTTAGACGCTCAACGTAATGTTGCAAGTTAATGATTGTTTTAGTTGTACTTGCTTTTGATATTTTGGCTTCAAATTCAGCCTTTAGGTTTGTTAACTTCATAGAGAGTTCAGTTGATTGAGAATTTAGTTTATGATTTTCTTTAAGCAATTTATCAATTTCTTTCTCTAGTGAACTGATTTGTTTTGCATAAGTTTGTAATTCTTCTACATGTGAAGCTCTTTCCTCCTTTATTATGTATGATATATTGTTGCAATGTTTCCGGTATGTTTGAACTTCATCTATGTATGCTAATGAACACAGATTGATCTTTCTGTCTTTAGGAATTTCAGGCAATGGAGGAATGTTTGTGTTGTTGATGTTTGTGGCTTTTGCAAGCTCAGCAGTTAACTCTTCGAAGCTTGATTTGTTGTTGAACCATTTTTTCTTGCAACTGGTTCATCTCGTGAGTTAAACTGATGTTTTGTTGATTCAATGTCTTGATTTGTGCTTGATCATTTCTTTGAGATTGTTCCATCTCTGACCTACATTTTATCAAATCATTAGACAAAGTGTTGTTTGAGTTTGCAAGATCACATAAATGTAAGTGCAACAGTTCTTTCTCAATGAGACTTATGTATAATTGAATGTTTGTGTTATCAAACAATGAGTCATTGTTTGATATGCTGCTGATGTTTGTTTGTTTGCAGCTTTTGTTTGATTTGATGTTGTTGTTTGGTTGTTTGTAGATTCGTTTGCTTTGTTTAAATTCTTGAAATCTCTTTCTACCTGCAGCAAGAAAGAGAGCTCGGTTTCTGGAAACACGAGTGTTAGTGAATGATGTTAAATTTTCCATTTTGTTTAATAACAAAAATGATTTGAAAAATTGTTTGTATTTTGATCAAAATCAATCTTAAAATTGAATCCAAACAACGTCGAAACTCAATTTAATTAGATCGGCCTAATTAAAGAGTTAGTTTTGTTCGATTATAATTTATTTAAGCACAATTAATATTAATCAAGCTTAACTAAATAGTAATAAAATTTGAATCGAATTAATTAAAATTTAAATGATTTTGTGGCACAACTCTTCCGAAGTATATATGAGTTGATTGAAAGGAAGTCGAGATGAAAACTTTTCGAGATAAATTTTATGAGTTGATCAAAATTAAAACTTCCGAGAACAAACCATAAAAGTTTGTCAAATGAAAAACTACCGAGACCAAAACTTTTGAATTAAAGAAATTTTGAAAATGATTTAAAACAATAAAGAAATATTGTAAAATACCAAGTGAGAACACTTGTTTTTGTCGGTCCAAGGATAAAAAAAGAAGTCAAAAATGGAATTCTATAACAACAAGTACAAGTCGGTCAAGTGGTTTAAACACAAAAGAATCCCGATTGATTACAGTCTCTCTTCTCTTCTCTGCCTCACTTTCAAATTGAACCTTGTGAATCAAAATCAAGGATTTTGGCAGGTCAAGGGAAAGCAATTGAATGTGTGTGATGGTTGATTTGAGTTTTCAGTCGACCGAAGATGATTTGGTGATGGTTCGATGGTGGTGATTTGGGGGTTTCGGTCATGATGTATGAAGATAGTTGATGGTGGTCAGATGGTTATCGGAGGTGTTGGTGTGAGTTGCAGGTGGCGGTCGGTTGATATTATGATGAAAGTGGTGATGGTTTGTGATGGTCCGATGATTGGTGGTCGGGAGTGGTAGATTCGGTGATGATGATGATAGGTGTCGAAGATGATGATGGTTGCGGTGGTAGAAGATTGGTTGATTCGGTGGTTATGGTTTCTGATTTCATTTGGAGATGATTTGGGTTGTCGGAGATTTCAGTAGATCATGGTTGTCCGCTGTGGACTAGTTGCTCGTTTGTTGTGGACCAAATAATGTCCGCTGTGGACAAATTACTTGTCGTCCACTGGAAGCACTCGTCCGCTGTGACTTTCAAGACTTGTCTTATCCGCTGTGGGATTCTAACCATACGCTGTGGGTTCAGGCTGCTGTCCGCTGTAGACCAAGTTGTCCGTTGTGGACAAGTTTACTTTGTGTTGGATGTGTGCAGTGTTTGTGCACGACCGCTGTGCACGGCCGCTGTATGATTCAATCGTGGACAGCAGTGACCAATTAATGTCCGCTGTGGACACAATGGTTCATCCGCTGTGGGATAACTCTCTTTGTCCGCTGTGGAACGGAAAGAGTATGCCCGCTGTGGACTGTTGTTGTCAGTGGTTTTTGTCAGTTGTGAATTTAAGTTACTTGTCCGCTGTGGAATTCAGTGGTTTTTGTTTCTGTTGTTGTCAGTTGTGAATTTAAGTTACTTGTCCATTGTGGACACAACTTGGCTGCTGTGTTTGGGGTTGTTTGTTGATGATGGCTGTTTGTTCAACAAAGCCAAGCGTACGCTGTGCAATTGTGGTTGTTTGTTGTCAACAGAAACAAGTCTGCTGTGAAATTCAAAGATTCATCCATTGGGGATGAGATAAAATGTCCGCTGCGAATTCAGGACTTGTGTCGCTATTTGGTTGCTAATTTAGCTGCCAAAAGCAGTAAAAATGCTGTGTAAATTGGTGCTGAAACACAGCCTTTTAGCTGCAGTTTTGCACCTTAAATAGCTGCTATTTAGTTGTTGATTTTGGTTTGTTTGGGGCTACACTAAAATGTTTAGTGCAGGGGCTGTAATGACTGCATTTTTGATGTGGTTTTGGGTTAATTGGGTGGATGTATGGTGTTTGATGAATCTTGATTGAAAAGGATGAATGGATGAATGATGTTGATTGGGCTGCGAATTAAAATGAATTGTGGTTATGAATATATTTTGAAGATGTGGTTAATGGATTAGAATGTATGTTGACATCCTTGAAACAAAGTGTAAGTGTAAGGAACTTAACACATCAGCTGTGAATTAATTGTTCATCAGCTGTGAATTAGTTTGTTCATCAGCTGTGAACACTTAGAAAAAATTGTTGTTTGTTAGCTGTGAAAGTTTTGTTCATCAGCTGTGGGTTGCTTTGTTCATCAACTGTGAACACTTAGAAAAATTTATGTTTGTCAGCTGTGAACTTTTTGCATCAGCTATGGACACGTGGTTGCAAGGAAAATGAAGATTATTAGCTGTGGAATTATCTCATCAGCTGTGGAATTAAAGCATTAGCTGTGAAATTAGAACACTTAGTCAAAAATCAATTGTAATTTGTATATTCTTTGTAAATGTTGATTATGATTGAAATTTGACTTTCGAATTCATAACTTGTTGTATGTATGTTTGTTTGAATGAATTTGAATGATTGTATGATAAACAAATGAATCAAAATCCGAATTAAATCATAGAATAGGCTGATTTTTGGATTTCAAAATAGTTTGACTCTGAAAAGTCAAACTTCATGTTCTTGAATGAACCAAATTTTGATTCTTGGATTTCTGATGGAATTGGGTAAAACCAAAGGTTATAATAGCTGTAGATAAGTGAATCTAAATCAAATTCATATAATCATCACATAAACTTGGATTTAGATGATGAACACATGAAGAACACCAAGAATAACAAAAAACCAGATCTGAAAATCAATGTTCAAAATGTATGATTTGGAAGTTGTGAATGATAAACAAACCTTTGATTTGATGTTTCTAAGCTAAAACCACTATCAATTTTAGCTAAACAACATCAGATTTGTGATTTTGATGAATTTTCCTCAAGAACACTCAAGAACACAAAATTTTCAAAAATTTTCAAATTCGAGTGTTGTGATAATCCAATTGATATGAAACTTTGCAGATGTGTTAGTTATCACAAAGTAAATCTATTTGAAGCTTAAATTCGATCAAACAACAACAAAATCAAAATTTCACGTTCATGAGCATTTAAAGACTTGAAGAACAAGTCTACTTGAATCTTCAAATTAATGGCTCAAATGAACTTCAATGGATATGAGAACTTGCAGATCATCATGAAATAACAAATCAAAGCTAATGATATCTTTGATATCATCAGAAACAACAACAATTTGCAGATCAAACTTGTGGTTCAAATTTTTGAGAAAAAATTGAAGAACAAGGAGCCAAGGCTCTGATACCAACTGTGGAAATCCGATGTTCATGGATCGAATATTGCAATCGTATTGTTGCCGTTTATCAGATCTGTGATGCGGAATCTCACAGATCTGTTGATGATTTCATGAAGATCTATATGCATGTATGATGATGATGAATGAATGATGTGTAGGATTCTATGTGCCCAAGACACTTAGAATATTGATGTGGTTAGTACGTTATGATCCAAGTCGGGTTATACCCAATAACAAGCATAGCAAACACCAATTAATATTTAATTGATGATATGATCATGCAATTAAATATTTACACCAATTTAGA
>BJCO01001659.1:0-10099 GCA_018326465.1 Flaveria floridana
CCAACAGGACGTCTATGCCATCTTGCTCGTCTACAAACTCCGTTTATCGCCGACGCATCTCTAACTTCTTCCCCAAATTTAATTACCTTAAAAACCCTAATCGCTAAATCATCAAATCACTGAATTCTGCAGGTGAAATCACTAATTAACCCGATTACAAGTATGGAATATCAGTCGTTCCACAATCTTTTCGAACGCCGACCGCTGATCAAGTCGAAAACACCCGCTGTTAAGTGGTTCAAAGAATGGTAAACCGAATACACCCTCTTTGTTGTGTTTAATATTCGTGTTTTTGCGTGTTGGAGGATGTGATTGTTCGTTGTTTTACAAACCCCAATTCACTGAATTTTGGGTGAAGTCGAAAGGGGGAATCTTGGTGGCTTTAGTAGTTTATTGGATATGAATCATATGATATACGCACTAGATTATTGCTGTTTAGTTTGTTTGGGTGTACAAATGTTGGGTTTCTGTAGTAGCTTTATGCAACTATGGATATCAGTATTGCTGATGTTGATGTTGATTCCCCTTTATGACCTGAATGAATTCTGGGATGATTTCCTGATTGATGTGTTAAAAATCGTAGCGATTAAGATGTATGCAAATCGCTGGAACCCGTAAATTCTGTTTGTCTGATTTTCTTTTCCTGCAATGTTATTGTCTGTGTGATTATTGATCCAAACAGATTTGACATATCTCGATAGTTAGGGTTCTTTTAATTGTCTTTTATTTCATGTTTGGTTGATTTCCCTTTAAATTTCATGCAAGCAATCACTATAATTCTTTGTAATGTGCTTGCTGTATATCTTATTTCATTTGTTTCGAACCTTGAGATTAATGTTTGTGCATATATGTTATTCATCCAGGGTACCTCAGGATGTTGTAGCAACAGGTGGGAAATGTTTGGTTTTGAAATGGGTCACAGGTTAGCAGCTATCTATTAAACGAATAATGCATCAATATGTATATTAAAAAAACAGTTGCACTAAATTAGTGTTGCAAGAAGATTAATAAAGTTGATTTCCTTGTTTTGTGCAATTAGAAGCTCAAAAGATGGCCATGCAAGAGAAGACGGAAAATCCAGTGACTTTAGAACCTGAACCCGAACCAACCACTGAAGTTCTTTTTCTATGCAGCTATGAAGGCTGTGGGAAAACGTTTATTGATGCCGGAGCTTTAAGAAAGCATTCTCACATTCACGGAGAACGACAATATGTTTGCCATTACGAGAATTGTGGAAAGGTTAACCTTTTCTCTATAATATGTTGCTGTTGTCATAATCTTGAAAATTATGTGGCAGTAAATATATGGTTTTCGTTGATTGATTTATTAAGGCGGTGAATCTTTGGTATTATTTTTGCAGAAATTTTTGGATAGCTCAAAGTTAAAGAGGCATTTTCTTATCCATACAGGTGAGAGAGATTTTGTATGTCCACATGAAGGTTGTGGCAAGGTAATTGCTCTACCCTTCCTAAGAAATACATTCCATAAAAATTCCCCTTTTGGTTCAATTTGTTGCTTAATACTAGAAATTGTTTTAGGTAACAGTAAAAAGACTTGAACATTGTATATTTGAGATAATTGCACAAAAAAGAAAGTTGCTTTCACATTTCTATCAATTTTAACCCGTGTATGAATCAATGGAAAGAAAGACAGGGTTTCACATCCATATTAACTTGGTTTAAAAAGTGCGGAGGCAGTCAGAATTAGGGTCTCTTGGAGGCTAATATGTAAAAGCCCACTAAAAGTCTAAAAGGCTTATATGTAAAGAGATTAAGAGATTGGAATGTCTTAACGCTTTGGAATGTCTCGTGCTTTTTTGAAACCGAGCATCTCTGGCCATAGAGCATGTACATCAAGATCTCTTTCTTTTTCTTTAACTCATTGCTATTATTGTTAAAAAAATGAAATTATGTTATTTCTAATATTTTAGAGTATTTTGCTGTTTTCTGTACAAGTTTAACAGTTTGATGTTATTTTGGGGGCAGTTATCCCTATCTTTTAAATAGCAACTTAGATGTGTTGGTATATGTTTTATTTCAATACTCCATGTTATTGCAGGCATTCTCATTGGATTTTAACCTAAGGTCACACATGAAGACTCATTCTCAAGAGAACTATCATATCTGCCCATTTCAAGAATGTGGCAAGAGATATGCTCATGAATACAAACTAAAGAATCACATTTTATCTCACCATGAAAAGGTTTCATCTTACTCTATCTTCGTATTTAAGCAAATTGCTCAACGTAAATATTGTGGTTTGACCTTTTGGCTTTCTAAATTCAGCAGAACATGAATAACTTGCCTGAGATGACGCCCAAGTACATCCAAATCCAACCTTTGGAAAAACCGCCGCCCGTTACCAAGCCACCAAAGGCAGCTGCAACCAGCACTTATGCGACAGCATCATCTGACCGCCCATACGCTTGTCCTTATGAAGGATGTGAAAAGGCTTACATTCATGAATACAAACTCAACCTCCATTTAAGAAGAGAGCACCCGGGTCATCTCCCTGAAGAAACTCCAAAAACCGCCCCACGTAACAAAAACAACACAGATGCTGACATGGATGCTGGTAGTGACCATGATGGTCAATACGCAGTCAAACGTGGAAACACCAAAAACCAGAAAACGAGCCGCCCAAAACCCAACATAAAGCTTCCTCCTGCTAAAGTTGTGAAGCGTAAGCCGCCGCCTGCTGCTGCTTCAAATGCAGCCAAGAAGCAGCCATGGCCGGTGGTGGTTCAACCCGTGCAAGAGGAAGAAGACAGTGAAGAGACCGAAGAAGATAGAGATAACGGTGAGGATGGATGGAGGTATGGTGCTGGCGTTGATAATGACGACGATGATGAAGAGACCGAGTATGAGGATTAGACTCGAGAGAAAATACTTGTTTGGTCCATCATCCATGTGTGTTTTTGGTTATTATACTGTTAGATTTTATTTATTTTTGTTCTATTTTGTAAAGGCTAGATAAGTATCTTCTCCTCTTTAACTTTTTCACTATACCAATTGTACCCTTAGCTTAAATGAGAGAATAGTGATATTGGGATTTCACTTTACTTCTTCAGCATGATTATCATACATGATAGATTCTTAAGTGACAGTATGGTAACTATGAGAATGGCCGTCTGTACAGGTTTAGAAAACACATTTATTTTAGGCGTCGAACTTTTGGTGAAGGTTTTAACCGTGAGTGACACTGAGATTTCACTTCACTTCTTCAATTTGTGTACTCAAAAGTGTTGTAAGCTCTCAAAAACATAAAATTACCCTTCAATGGTTTTACAAATGGGCATTTGTATTCAGTGTGTTACACAATGAAATTAATAGTTTAATAAATGGTTTCGGAAACTGCTTCAGGTAATATCATCATGTTGCTTCCTTTGATTTCTCTTTATAAATCGCTTCAAAACCAAGGTCCATCTTGTTCTTAATAACCTTCTTGCCTTTTTCTTAAATAATTTCTTAAGAAGATAAAATTATTAACTTGTTCTTTCTTGAAATTAGTTAGATAACATTCAGATCTTGAACTCGAGCTTAAAATGTTTTGAAGTCGTGTGAATTTGAAATTCACTATGCTTCATTTTGATTCTAGAAACAAACTTGGAAAAGATGATCAAGATTCAAAATAGAATGCATAAAGATCAAACATTTTTCTTGTTCTTTCTTGAAATTAATTAGATAACATCAGATTTTGAACTCGAGCTTAAAATGTTTTGACGTCGTGCGAATTTGAAATTCACTATGCTTCATTTTGATTCTAGAAACAAGCTTGGAAAAGATTATTCAAAATAGAATGCATAAAGATCAAACATGATTACAATGCGGTACGCTAACAACAAAGATCAAACAGAATTTCAATCAGACTGAAGGGAAAAACTTGTTCAGATTAAAGGGCAAAGAGTAGAATTCTTCGCTTCTCGAATCTGTTTTGAACGATCTGTATTTGTCCCACCAATGCATTCCTCTGTCCTTCCTTGTTGCAGGATCTTTCTGCCTTAATGTTACATCTAGCAACAGAGCCAATAATCCACCCACAAATGCTTCTGAAGAGAAAGGTACATTCACCATATCATTCCACTGAAGAAAGAAACAGAAAGAGTGATTCGTTAGCTTATGTTTGACTAATGAGGTCAAACCTCATGCTTTTCATTTGCAAATTTGATTAAATTTGTTATAACTTGATAAAAATCAACAAGCTTCTATGTTTTCTGAGTGTTTGTTCAGTGCTCAATGTACAGTAGCTGGAAGATATTTTTTGGGACTATTTTAGTCGAAGGGAATATCCCACTTGATATTTGACTTTTAAAGTCAAATCTAGTACCTTTCTAATGCAAAACCAGTGGACTTAGATGCAAACACAATATCACCATATTTGTAAGTTTAATGCTTGTTTGCTATTAACTGCTTGGAGAAAATGCATTATAAAATAATATATGTCATGCTCATGACAGTTAAGCGGTTACATATTATGGAAGCTCTTTGACCTCAAAAGCCAGCATCTTCCTATTGTTAAAAAGTTTGCCTTTTGAGGTCAAATCTAGTACTTTCAAATGCATAAATGAATACAAGAGTAAAGCTAACATATTTATAACTCTAGCGCTTAAAGTTAAATGCGGCTGGGAAAATTCTAGCAAATGATAACAAGAATCGTGGCATTTTGATTTGGGAGATCAATCAGCTCTTTCTCTGTTCAAAAAGTTTGACGTGTGAGGTAAATTTGGTGTTTTTCAAATGAAATTTTACAAGGACTCACTACTAATGCCAATCTGGTGCAAGTGGTCTATTTAGAAGAATTACCACAGAAAGCCTATCAACGGTTAATATTGTTTACCAAGCTAAAGATTGGCCTGTTTGACCTTAACGTGAAGACATAGTTTTTGACATTTTTCTCTACATAAAAGGATAGGAGTTCTTACCCATCTAGCTTTCGTGTGTACAGGACCATAACCCCTGAGAGCAGTGTGCTCATTGAAGTACTGAGGTATTGATAGCCCCATGAAAATTGAGAATCCAAGAATAAACTTTACTCTGAAACTGTTTAGATTACAAAACTGTAGAAACCCGAGTCCTGCGGACCCTGTTTTCATGCAAAGATTCCAATAAAATTGTCACTCATTAACAGGTTTGCGATATCAAAACAAAGAATGCAACCAAAAGAGAGTTGGTAATTCATGCATACCCACGTAGGCGAAGAACAAGCAAAACAAGGCTGCTACAATAGGTGCTGGAATTGATGCAAATACCGCCCCAAATTTTCCTGTAAATTAGAATCAGTTTTAAAGAGCATCAAGAGAAAGTGTCAAGTTATAAGTGTGAGTACAAGATAGGAACACAATGTTTGACTAATACCAAGAATGGAAAAGAATATCATGAAACCAGCAGAGATCTGCACGACCCTTCTGCTACCGACTCGTGTTAAACCGAGCAAACCAGCATTTTCACTGTCATACATTCAGGATTAAAATCTTGGAAAGAAATCTTGGTAACTTTTTTGAAACAAACCAGAGGTGGCACTTTCAACCCATTACTAATGAATGGGTCCGTTTGAGTTATGGTGTATTCTTAATGGATCAAATTGATGAAGTTAAATAAAAGGGAAACGCATCAAGAGGGTCAAACAAGTTGAAAGTTGACTAAAGTGTACTCTATTAAAGTAGTCTGTGCATCAGCCTGGTTCGTAATAAGAACAACCCGTTTCAACTTGAACCCGTTTTAACTCTTTAACAACCAACCCACCTGACTCGCCCTTTTGGCCACCTCTCATACAAACCATAAGTATAGCTTACACGGATACAGATGAACCATTTCCTGTCCCAAAGATTCCCGAAAATAGAATGCCAACTCCCTTGAAAATAAAAGAAAAATGAACCAGTTATGACCCCGAAACAATGTAAAATCTTAGTATAAAACCAGAATTAACTGTCGGTACCTGCCAACCAATGCCACGGCTGAGAACAGAAGGCGGCATAGGAGTTGCACTTGCGTACCTTGCTACTGCAATAAACGCACCAGTAGACTGCAAATATGAAACAAACAAGTGAATAAAAATTTAGAAAACAAATGGTTATCTCACAAAATAAGGAACATTAAAGATTCAACATTAAACCTCGATGAGAGCAACAAACGAAGCAACCATCATAGCAAAAGCTTCTCCAGCATCAAAAGTAGGAGCTCCCCATTGAAACGGATAAGGAACACGTATCCTGTAGAAAAAATGCACCTTTTAATGATGTTGTAGGATATGAGGTATGTAAAAACAAGAATTGACAGACAGCATATACCAAGGAGCACCGCCTATGATTCCAGCACGATCAGTTCTACAACTTAATTGAGTTGTTTCAGATTTGTTCTTGTAGGCCCCACCAACAGTTAGTAAGTGAGCATATATCCACACGATTACCACCGAGAATAGAACAGAAAAGCGGTCAAATATATGACTTTTCCCCTTCATAAGATGGGGTATGTACTGCAATAAACATTGTCATCATTTAACATTAGACCATCAGTATTTACTGCACAAAACCAAGTTTCTTGGAATATATCAATATACTAGAGGTGGCAAAATGAATGGGTCGGGTAATGGGTCAAAGTGACTTGTAAATTCTAGTGTGGGTCGGGTCAAGCTGGCCTACATCCACTTCTTTTTTTTCTTTTCTTGAGTTCTATGCATAAAGAATGCGTAAAAGATGAATTAAAAAACTATATCATTAAAATGATTATTTAACTTTTGAAATAAAATGACCTTTGTACACACTTCGCGTGACTTTCAACCCACTTGACCCATTAATTGGTTTTTCATTTTCGCTAATTTCTTATAAGTTACCCATTTGACCTGGTAGAGACAAGGTACAAACCGACTAGACTCGTTCGGTCTTGAAAAAACCTTTTCTTATTACCCTTTTCCTGATTTTTATAAATAGTTAAACTGAAAAATATGATTGAAAAGTATATTACTATTACAATAAGTCAATAATAATCATAATTTTGAAACAAAACAATTTTAAGGGCTTTTACTTGTTTCGTAGTTTGTACACACTTTGTGCGACTTTCAACCGGTTACATATTAGCTATTTTTTACCATTATCAATTTGATATGTTAGTGACAAGCAGTTTACCCAAATATTGGTCAATATTGAAATCTATAGAATATTGTTAAAGGCATTACCTGAGAGAAAATTAGCAGCAAAATGATCTGTGGCAGTCCAATCTCAATGCATTTCGCAACCTACGGAAAATCATGCAACTATATTTAACTAATATTTTAGGCATAATTAGAAGCATTTTATACAAGGATTCCTTTATATGTATATAAGATACACATATATATAGATGCATACCAAGGGAAAACCAAGCTCATATAGTCCAAATCCACTTAAAGCCACCAACGGAACCGCCGACAATGGACTCATGAACCTGCAATTGAGAAGCTCAAATGTGTTTCAAATAACAATAATAAGTAAAATAAAAACAATCCCAAAGTTCAAACTAACCTTACGATATTACGCCAAAGGCCGCTAAAACCAAGCACAATTTGAAGAGTTGAAGCAACGATAAGAGCGCCTTGAGTCCCCCTCATAATCCTCTCAAATTTCTATATAATCATCAACAATTGGGGATTAAAATAGATTTAAATTTAAAAAAATGATATCTATAATTTCATAAAAGGTTGGTACTTGGTAGCATTACCTCTTGAGGATCCACAATGTCACTATATCGGTTGGCCAATATGATTGAAATTGTTGTAGGCACGAAGGTATATGATCCCCCAATGACAGCAGGCAACCGCGTCCCAAAAGTTGTCTGTGTTAATGTATTCAAACCAGCAACAAAGAGTAGTGTTTGAATCATCTTTGCCTTTTCTTCCTAAAATGAAACAATTCAACCAATGTGTCTGAATTAAACCAACAACAAAACAAGTTTATGTATTGAAAACTTTTATATATCAAGATTGTGAAAAGACTTACATGCCCTCCACCCATTTGAGGAACCAGAGTTGTAGGAATGAGAACTGTTGTTCCAAGCATTACAATATAATGTTGGAAGCCTAACAGTATTGCCTCGGCTGCATTAAAAGGAAGCCATATGATCATTTAACATTAACAAAATGAAGGATCAAGATTGAGGACATAAGGTCATTTTTGTAACTTCATCTCATTGTGTTGGACTAAAGCACCCACCAGAGACTAAAACAGTGTCATCCTGCTCAGTTTAGTGTAGTGCATGAGGCTCCCACATGAGAGGCTCCCACATGCGTGGGTCCCGGGGGTGTGTCGGGTCAGATTAGTGTAGTAAGATCAAGAATTCAACCAGTGATTTTGTATGAGTGAATGATTTTGTTAAAGTCATGAAATTGTAAATGCTGATGAAACCATCTTGATAGCAACTAGTTTTCATTCTAAAATCCAAAATTTAACTTCTTTCTTTTTGCACTTCTTGCAAGTATGATGCTTTTGTTTACCGTAAATGGTTCAGGTTCTTAACAAAATAGTACACATGACTGTTTTTACTCATTAAAGAACACAGATACTGAAATACACACCATAAATTCATGCTAACAGTGATCAATCATCAAACAACAACAATTATAATAATCTACACTTTACAGTGGTGTTTACACACAGATTAGCACACTTACGCCATGGTGGTGGACTGGTGATGCAATAAGAGACATTTGGAAGCTGATCTTTAGCAGGGTGTGGTTGCTGATCATCTTGTTTAGGTGGTGGTGCTGCTCCTCCTCCTGCCATACCCTTCTTTTTTCTTCAACTCCAACAAAAACCCTTAAATCTTTCACACCAAAAACCTTGATTTCACCAATTTGACACAAAATCTTCAAACAAATGTTCAATAAACCCCAGAAATCTTGATCATCATAACCTGCAGAGCAATTCTTTACCAAATGTACTATCAAAACTCAAATGTGAAATGTCTGTGCTAAAAATGCAATTTTGATTGGAAACATAAAAGGGGTTGAATGAACACTTTAATTTGACATATAAAAAGAAAAAGGAGTGTGAAACAGATTCAAGAAAGAAGGAGAGAGTTGAGTAAGGAATCAAGAAAATTAAATTCTATAAATCTTGATGAGAGGAATCTTTTGTGAAGAAAATTGGTTTAGGGTTTAGAGAGTTTCACTTTTATGTAAAGGAAAAGTTTAAAGTGAAAGCATCTCTCTCTACCTTCTTCCCCACTGTCAACTTTTGCTCATCACTGCACTTTGTACAGTCATGCACAAGGAAGCCATTAATATGGCCATGCCTTAATGATTTGTATTAATCACATAATAAATTTTAGAAGAGCCTATATTCACTCCTCTTAAAACTTCAAATGAATCCCTTTAATATTTCATATAAAAATCAATTAAGTAATATTTAAACATCATAAAATTACAAATTAACACCCCAAGATTTTATCATGTCGTATAGCCTCATATGTGTTGTATAAAAAAAGGTTTTTATAGTCCTATATGAGGCGTATAACCCCTCTAGCAGCCATCTGAATTTTTCACCGTAGTTGTTATACGCATCGTATAGGGGGTCGTATAGTTCTATATTCCTTTGACCCTAGTGGTGTACAAATCGGGTTTTTTCTAAAACTGGTTTGGTCAACCGTGGTCAAAACCGGTTTGAGGCGGTTATAAACCGGTTTGGACTTTAAAAAACCCAAACCTATAAAACCGGTTTGAAAACAGGTTTGGGTCGGTTTGAAAACCGGTTCGGGTCCAAACCGGTTCGTTTGTTTTCTAAACGTTATAAATTAAATAAACACTTAATTATAAAAATTAAATAAACTTATAAGATGAATGTTACATATTTTGTATAAATTATATAAACCTATAAGATGCATTTACATATTTTTATTTGTAAAAATTAAAACATATAAAATTAAAAACATAACATAATTGTTTTAAAAACAAAGTACACAATTTTAAATTAAGTACACAATTTAAAATCAAAGTGAAATATATAATATACAAAACATAGAAACAAATTCAAACGACATAAAATTTTAAATAATTGTTTGAAAACCGGTTTGAAACCGGACCGGGTTAGAAACCGGTTTGAAAGAGGAAACCTACAAACCGAACCTAAACC